>MU185479.1:69577-105433 GCA_016904865.1 Pissodes strobi | reverse complement strand
TGGTGAGAGGAGTTTGATTACGGGGAGTGACGCCCCCGCCATTCCGAGTTGCCATGGGATATGGCACATCAAATCCCATCGTCCTCCCCCAGGCTGGAGAACACCAAAGTACAAAGTCTGGAGCTGATCACTGGGGAGTGATCCAACAAACCCCATTTTTACCCCTGTCAGACTAGGGACCGCCAAAGGAATGAGTCTGAGGCCGATGCTTCGAGTGGAAGCGGCGGCCCTAGGTGGTAGATGCATAAGCCTACTCGCATCGTCCGGTGAAAGACCACCCCACCAGAATTGGGAAGCGCTAAGTGGTTTTCCCAGATGATGTTCCGCTTCCGCGCTGGTGGTCCCGAGTTCCACAGTAGGACTATATGGACATGATAGTGCTTCCAGGATCAAAATATTCCGGAAGTAAACTCCCCGGCCATTCGGATCTCCGGGCGCTGGGTGGCCCTGGGAGCCCTTCATTCCGCATTTCACAGACAGCAAAGATACCGAACCAATTTAGAATAGATTTCTGCAACATAAGAGGCCTAAATACAAACGTAAATTCGGTACACCAACAACAGTGAACTACCTCTATCCTGGTTACGACTTACATACCCGATTTAGATATAAGTTCGGAATATGCCTTTTTGTCCGAAGCGACCTTTCATGTCACCGCGAGGAAACACTCGAACCGAACAACCTTGACGTCATGTGGCTCAAGTTCACCGCCAAGGGATTAACCAAGTTTATATGTTGTCTCTATCGCCCTCCGAGCGATAGAGCCTACCAAAGCTTTTTCTCAACACTAGCTACCACTTTTGACTCAATACAGGTCGATCACCCCAGTTCAGAAATAATCGTTCTGGGAGACTTCAATGCCCACAACACCAACTGGCTTAAACATTACAACAAGACCGACAACGAAGGTAGAGAAGCTGAAGCATTTGCCATCAGCTGCGGGCTTACTCAACTTGTAGACGAACCAACTCGAATCTCAGAGAGAGGCGAATTCGCCGCCCTCCTGGATCTTTTTCTGACCAGTACAAGATTACAGTTGGTCCGCCATTAGGTACCTCCGACCACAAACTTATTACAACGGTTTGTGAATTGCCACTCATACAGAAGGATCCACCATTGCCTCGCAAAATCTGGCATTACAATTCTGCAAACTGGGACGATCTAAGGCAGTTTTACCTAGATTTTCCTTGGCTCGACGTCTGCTTTGCCACTGACGACCCGTCAGACTGCTGCGAAGAGATCATGCAAGTAATCTCCTCAGGAATGGAAGCATACATCCCAAATTCCATCAAGTTACCATCAAAAGGAAAGCCCTGGTTCGGCAAAAGATGCGAAAGAGCTGTAGGAAGGAAACAGCAAGCCTATAAGTACTGGCAGCAAAATCAGACAGCTGAAAATCGCAATTATTTTATCGAAGCGAGAAACGAGTGCAAGCGATCGACGAAACTAAGGACAAACACAATCAAAGGATCAGGAATAAACTTTTGCAATGCCCCAGTGGTTCCAGGAATTTCTGGTCGGTAGCAAAGGCAGTAAGTAACAACTTTACAAAAACGTCTCTCCCACCTTTGACGGACGAACGTGGCATCACGGCGACTACAGCCAAGGAAAAAGCAAACATGCTCGCCAAAATGTTTTCATCGCACTCTACCTTAGACGTGCCCCAAGGCAAGACTCTCCCCACTATACCGAACATCAACACCACCATGGCAGAAGTCAAGTTTTCTCATCGTGATATTTGTAAAATCCTTAAAGAACTAGATACGCAAAAGGCATCAGGACCGGACGGAATACCTGCCATCGTGCTAAAGAACTGCGCCAACGAACTAACACCTGTTTTTTCCAGGCTTTTTTCTCTTTCTTACAGAAAAGGGATTTACCCATCCTCTTGGAAAGTCGCTCGAGTGCAACCTGTTCCAAAAAAAGGCAAGAAAACCACGCCCTCAAACTATCGCCCGATTGCCTTGCTTCCAATAATCTCCAAAGTCATGGAACGTGTAGTCAACCAGCAACTACTCAAGTACCTCGAGAGCAACAGAATAATCAGCGATAATCAATACGGCTTTCGCAAAGAGAGATCGACAGGAGATATATTGGCCTATGTCACTCATATATGGAGTAGGGCAATTGAAAACTACGGAGAGTCTCGAGCGATTGCGTTGGATATTTCAAAGGCATTCGACAGAGTTTGGCATGACGGACTGCTCAACAAACTGCCGTCCTTGGGACTGCCCGCCTCTCTCTGCAGCTGGCTGGCCAGTTTCCTTAAGAACCGATCCCTACACGTTGCAGTCGATGGACACATCTCGGACACATTCACCATCAACGCGGGCGTGCCTCAGGGCGCAATACTTTCACCAACTCTGTTCCTCATCTATATTAATGACCTGCTGATCGAAACGAATAATCCTGTTTACAGTTTTGCAGATGACAGTACCCTTGTCTCCCACTTTAGATCAGAAAAACCCTTACCAGCGACTGAGACTCATCACCGCAGACAGGAGCAGATTACAGCAATTAATCAAGACCTGGAGAAAGTTCAAACTTGGGGCGACCGAAATTTGGTCCAGTTCAATGCAGCAAAGACCCAAGCAGCAACGTTTACTAAGAGGGCCAATACAGCGGGCCCTGACATCATTATGGCAGGATCGACCATTCCTTCATCCTCGTCAATCGGGCTGCTGTGTGTCTCGGTCAACAGCAATATGTCATGGCATGACCATGTTGCTAACATCGCAAAATCAGCCTCCCAGAAGCTTGGTGCGCTATTTCGCAACAAAAAACTCTATACACCGCAGCAGTTGCTCTTGCTGTACAAAGCGCAAATAAGACCGTGCTTATATTGCTCACATATCTGGGGTGCCACACCAAAGCATACCCTAAAGCTGCTGGATTCCATTCAGAAGAGGGCTGTGCGTCTCGTTGGCGATCCGGAGTTGACCCGGAATCTGGATAGTCTGGAACATCGCAGACATGTGGGCGAGATGTCTCTGTTTTACAGATACTTTCACGGCAGATGTTCCCAGGATTTAGCCCGCATAATCCCGCCCCTGGCAACTCCTGTCAGACAGTCCCGACAGACGGCAGGAGCGCACCAGTTCGTCGTAAAACTAGAAATACCTAGAACATCGCTTTACCAGAACTCCTTTGTCTGGCGCACTGCATCACTGTGGAACTCACTTCCAGGACATTTGTTTCCCACTAATTACAACCTACAAATATTCAAGAACCGTGTCAATCAACATCTTCGCACACACACCGCTCGTCGAGCGCCATAGGATCTCCCTTTAGTGTGTGTGCCACTGCCATAAAAAAAAAATGAGATGGATCGACCAATAGGAGAGGTCGATTTTTACATAGTGCACTATTTGTGTAAAGGATCTTAAAATGCCCGGGCTTTTAAGGTTCCATTGGAATGCGAGAACAGTGG
This sequence comes from Pissodes strobi, assembly GCA_016904865.1. Taxonomy (NCBI): domain Eukaryota; kingdom Metazoa; phylum Arthropoda; class Insecta; order Coleoptera; family Curculionidae; genus Pissodes; species Pissodes strobi. The sequence goes on along the minus strand of MU185479.1, from coordinate 102,003 downwards.
CGTGGAATGTTAAATCGTACAAAATTAAATCGTTAGATTTGGAAAAGTGGTCAAATGGTTTTTGAACAAATGGAAAAAAAACTTTTTGCAAACATTATTTAAAAAAAAATAAGAAAAAATCGACAGGAATCGAACCCGCACAGATAAAAATACCCGATTGGAGACAAAAGAATGATGCTTTTAGTTCTTTTTCTCTTCTAACAAAGAAAATTCCTTCCTTCCAAATACTTTGCTCTAAACTCAGTCATTATTTCTTTTGTAACAGATTTTTCATTCTTTTGGTTTTAAAAGCTTTTGAGAGAGCATCATTGACATTGTCTCCAGTTTACACTTTCTCAAAATCATAAGTCTTTGACACAAGTTCTCAAAGGGTTCAGTTGACATTCTCTACCGACGCGATCCCCGCCATGCCTGAGCTCGTGGCCACCCGAAGTTAACCGAAAACTCGCTTGCCAGCACGATTGCATGTTGCATCATCAGTCTAGGTCGGCGTTGTTTACGCAAGTCCAGTATGTCTGCGTCGTTAGTATCGATTTAAACCTCCATAATTTTTGTGTTCTGTTGCCTGTTCTGGCTCTGCATTTAGTCCTAGACTAGGATGAGTGAATTGGCCGATTTTGAGAGCCTACTTGAAAAGTGGCGTTTAGGCCACATGCTAGAAACATTTCGAGGTAAGCACCTAAATTGATATACCGTAGGTTAATTAGTTTTAGAGTGTATTTATCGCTTGAAAATCTAATAATTAGACATGAATGCAGACAAAAGACAATACTGCCATAAACGCCGGCACATTGTTTTAATTCCGCAACCTTAAGATATCTGTTTCTTCTTGGCACCTATAATACCTACATACATTTGAAAACAATAACAATAAAACGTGTAACTATTTCGGCATTTTTTGTGTTGGCGTTATGCGTCATGGCGTGCCTTTTCTTTCATCTCGAAGCTTCTTCCTACCTACATCCGCATGACAAAATTCATTCTTTTAAGTCAATGTCGAGAGTATATTTACATGAAAATTCATTTATTACGCTCAATGGCGTTAGCTATTTGATATTAGTAAATATCATTTGTTTTAAAGTCTGCTGTTTTTAAACTAAAAGCAGCCAAATAATACAGGGCGTTAATTTGAAAAGTTTCAATACGAATATCTCGCAAACTAAGAGTTTAAAAAACGCGATTTGGCACGAATGCTATACAGATAGGTGGAACTAGAACCATCATACTTTAGCCAAGGGGTGAGTTGGTTATTTAAATTTGATCTGGAAAATGTTTAAAAATGGCACTGTAAAACACCTGGATCCCAAAAACATTTTGTGTGCGAACTTAATAGATGATTTTTGTATATTTTTTTAGATGTAACTTAAGATGCGAAAGATAGTCATATTTGGCTTAAAGGAAACCATCAGGAGCTACTGGATGACGTGTTGGAACATTGGAAAAAGTCTCTGCCTGTAAGGAAAATCTCTAGCTATATATGCAACGATCAAGGAATTTTTAGTGGCCTGGCTGAATGCTGATTTTTATAACACTTATGGTTTTGCTAGTAGCACATAGGTACTTATACCTTGGGGTTAGTCTTACATCATTTTATATCATTATTTTTGTCCTGATGTGATTATTTGTACCCTAATCACCAATATCACTATTATTTGTTTAATAATAGCAATATTTCATATCTTATATGTTTTATATATATAAAGAAGTTTGTATGAATATATTTGTTTTTTTAAGGTTCGTGCAAGTCATCTCTCAAGGATATTATAGGACTCTACAAGAGGTTGTTATGTATTTAAATTTAGCCGGCCCAAGATGACTAGCTGGTAGTGAATAAGCTGTGTCCATAGGTTGATGATATTCCTGGTGGCATTAGATTTTCTTGTCGAATTTGGTGTCACGCGGCCTAAGGTGGCATTAGATTTTCATGTCGATGGTGTCGATATAGGATATGTTTACACATCAGTGTCTCGAGTACTAGCAGACTCGCTCAATTTTATTTGATATTATATTATCTATGCATCTAATGCTGTATTAGAGAAGTGTTTTTGTTAATTAATTCGTACTAGTTGTTGCTGCTTTCTCATCAATAAGAGAACTAAGGACTGGATAAATAATTATTGCCGATATGCGTTTTTATCGGCAAGGGAACATCTTCTAAGTCTAACAACTAATGCCTCTTATTGTATGGACAAGTAATTCACTATCATATACATACGTATATGTTCACTATCCATACACAGCTTAGTACAATGCTGTGATCCATATTTGCAATTGATATTTCTGGTTATAGTAGTAGAAGTATATCTCTCTGTTGGCCTTTGCGTGAGCATTTCAGCCAGTAAAGAACCCTATCCTGGCCTAGCAAGAGGTGGAGCGACCCTTCCACATTGGTTACACCTTGGTGGATAGAGATACTATTTTTGGAACCTCCAGTAGGTCGAGTATGTACTCCTGGGGGCTCCGACTTGTACATGCACGGCTTGTTTTAAGGTTCGAACACCACCAGCTGAACGTTCACAAACATTTAAATCTTGTGCATGCACGGGGCTCTAACCCCCGGCTGGACCTCCGAATCTTCCTCGGGGAGTCAAAACGGTCCCCTAAACTAGTCATATATGTATATGAAGCTGAAGACGATATGGCCGATACCCGACACGTGTTCACTCGACCGAAGACAAATCGGAAGGCGAGATTTCAGTTCATAGTGCACTTGTGAATGAGAGACGCGTGATGGCTAGCTACGTGAGGTGACGCATGTCTTCGCGATTTAACCAGTGGTTTGCAGGTCAGCAGATGGTCTAGGGGGCTGCATATCTAGCCTTCACTTCGGCGACCCGGGTTCAAATCCCGTTGGTTTTGGTTTTTTTTAGGTAAACAGTTTTTTTCTTAATTTTTGGGTTTTTCTTGGGTATAACTTGGGTTAGCACAGGATTAGTTTCCTTTTCTTGAGCACCGGAGCGCGCGGAGGGCCAAGTGCTTGCCAATTGCAGGTCTTTAAACCGCATGCATTCACAAGTGCACTACGAACCGAAATATCACAATCAGAAGTCTATTTTTGGATGCGAAACCGTGTATGCGCAATGGCGAAACAAGAATAATTGGTATTATTATGGCTTTACGTGGCCCTCCGCTCGTTTCGCTAGCTACGGGGACGCAATCAACAAGAACTAACCAAAACTAACTCAAAATTTAAAAAAATAATAATTAATAAAAAACAAACATAACCTTAAAAAAGGTAAACAAAACGTATATCTGTGGCGACCGACGGGAATCGAACCCGCAGCGCAGAAATGACAAGCAGAACCTCTATCTACTAACGAGACATAAATAATTCCGATACATTCGGCCATATTAGGCATGCACGGTTTTCGAATCGAAAATTTAGTAGGAGGCTTGTAATGTTGTTGACGCGACTCCGAAACGCTTACATCAGGACGTTACGTTAAAACGCGCGTAAAATATAACGCGTACTTCTACAATGCACGCATGCGTAGCCTAAACTGTATATTAGATATAGAATGTATAGCTCAATTTCTCCTCCCTACGTTATATCTTTCTTTTCTCTCTAAACGAAATGTTCCTAAACGTGACGCATTCTATAAATTTAACTCTCAATTCTCGTTTAGTTACTGAGTCGCCGCCTAAGAAGTTTCACTTCAAAAACAAAAATTTTTTTTTTCTTTTGCGCCAATGTTAAAACTGTGCATTTTTGTAGGTTATAGATACATCGTCGTCAACGCCGGCTTATCAAGGGAGCCAGTTTAGTTTTTAAAAGCGGGACCAAGAGTGGGTACTACCATGATAGCATGAACCGCCAAAATTTCGAAAAATGGTTCAAATATCAACTTGTTGCAAATTTTCCGCCCAAATAATTAATTACCACTCCGGGCTGGTAGAAGACATACCTCGAAAACCTTGAACCAAAAAAAAAATATTAATTTTGTGGTTTTCCGAAAAAATATTGTCTTTCCAGAGACAGCCATGAAAGACCAAAGCTGAGATTTGGTAGAAAACAAATAGAAGTTTAGAAAAAGAGTATTTTCTTGAAGAATATCACCTAAAACCTTTTGATCATAAAGAACTCCGCCTCCCACCATATCATTATCAATACAACTCCATCGAAATGGTTTGGTCAGAGTAGCGGGATCTGGTTCTGGGAAAACAGTAGCCAATATGACCACCCGAGTTGGGACCAAAACTAAATCCTGTAAAGGGTATATTTCGAGTATGCTTAAAATTGAAGTTTGTGCATTTGCAGTGAACAATTTATACAAATCAGGTAATTTATTGTTCTGATGGCAAGAACATTGCCCTGTGTTTGTGAAAATAGACTCTTAATCCTACTTTACTACCCTATACTTTCTAATTATTCTACATCATACAATAAATTCTTATAGCTAGGGGCTGACTGCTCTGGTACCAGGTGTATTTCCATAAAATTTCAGAGCTGATAATAACTGGTAAGATATTGTAACAAGCAAATTTTGGAGAGGCGACGTGCGACGTTCAAATAGGCGAGGACGTGACAACCCTGGAAAACGAATGGCGCAGCAGTATGATCGAATCGGTGTTATATAATACCGAATATATAGATAGATTAGAAATAAGGCGTAGATATAGTTATTGTACGATAGCAGAGTCGACTCATGGCGTTATGCAATTATGATAACTGTACTGGCGAAGGTGTATTGGCGAAAAAAAAACGTGTTACTAAAAAAGGCGGCCGAAATGGTAAAGGCAACGAAACAAAGGGCGGCCTTTGGTACTGGCGGTACCAAGGGCAACAAGAAGGGCGAAAAATCAGGTGAGCGCGTTCCTCAAGCGGTAGTAGAGCATGCTTATAGCGATAGGGCGGACTCCGCTTGCAGTTCGGGCTGTATGGGGTCAAGGGCAAGGGCAGGCGGCGACATTATTGACCCTTTCGATCCTGACAGCCGGGACTGTAACGTAGTCAGGTGGTTGAGCAAAATTGATCAGTTGGGCGACATTCATGAATGGTCGAACTATGAGAGAGCGTATTTTATGCAGGCGAAATTGCAAGGCGCAGCAAGGGGCTGGTTTAATTGGCTCAATGAATATGACCTCTCATGGGAAGACTGGAAGGCGGCTCTTAGGAAGGCGTTTCCTAGAGTGCATGACTTTGCTCAACTGCTCAAGGAGATGATAGCGAGGGTTAAATTGGACGGCGAAACCATGACCCATTATTATCATGATAAAATGGCGTTGATCGAAAGGTGTGGGCTTTTTAGGCACTAAGGCGCTTTCGTGTCTGATTGACGGTCTACTTCTCGATCTACAGGCGAATGTGAGGGCATTTGGTTGCTTTTCCCCTGGCGACTTGTATACTGGCTTTCTTTCCTCTTTTGACAGATATCAGCGTCCATCAACCGATATTGTGGAATTGGAGGGGCAAGGAAGTCCAGAATCATGCGCAGGCGAAGGCGACAAAGACTTTGCGGTCTTCTGAGGCGATTCTCAAATTGAGAGAGGCGTTTGGCGAATTTTGGGTACCCAAGGCGTACTATTTCCAACTGCTGGCGCGGGCTGGCGTTTACGAGCAAGGCGTTTGCTGACTTTTTGGCGAGGCGAGGTGTAAAACACCGAAGGTTAGGTTGAAAGGTGCATGCAAGTGAGTCTGACTGGCGAGGTGCAAAGTGTGAATGCTCAGGTTGAAAGGTGCATGTGAGTGAGTCTATAATAATGCCTACTTCCCTATTTACTTTGACTGCCTTTTGACTCTACATACAATAAGTTTTAGGCAACCTCAGATATTTTCTACCCTACAGCCAGACAACATCAGGAGTTTGATTTTAATACCTCAGTTTTACTTAGGATACCTAAATACTTTTTATTTGTAGCATTATTGAATATTGATTAAGGGTTGTAGGGTGGTTATAGGTATGTGTTGTGATAATTAGAATGTGTTTAAGCTTTGGTTTGGTTCAGTATCTTAGAGAGCACTGACTTTTAAATATGTGTATAAACGTTGAGTGAATTGAAAACTTCGCGTTAACCTGTTGTGTTCCCAAATGTAGAAGTGGCATTTTTCATTTCCAAAGGAAGGTAAATTGAGGCAGCAATAGGTAAATTAAATTAAGAAGGAAGAATCATTTGTTCCAACCAATAGGTACTCGGGTGTTTTGTTTTTCTATTTTTTTTGATAGTGACTAGTAGAAACTGTGCCTAACATTACTTACACAACATATAATATTAACTAATTATGTGATTTTCCTATTTTTTACCTAAAAACTGCTTTGTAATACATTCTTCCTTTACCCCTAGGGTGGTTGTATTATTGCATTCAATGACTATCTTGACCTAGGTCTTGGCCTAATACAGGCAATTAAAGTAAATATATATTTTAGATGTGTGAAATCTAGCTAATAATAAACAAAATGATGTATAACTCCAAGATTCTTATTGAATTATTATGTGTATTATAATATCCAATTTAACATAATAATACCAATACCAATACTGATGATATAAATTATAACTATCATACTTATTTTTTTGATACATAATATTATTATCTTCTTTCAGCCAAAAAATATTATTGATCAAAGTGATACATTTGAACTGCTATGGCATCTTCACAGGATGGCTTTACTAACACTTTCTTTGTTCTGGTAACTTTTTTTTTGGTTAACAAAGAGCGTCTTTGTGGTATAATATTTGTATTAGCAGGATTATTTCTGCTGTGTGAAACAATAGCAGCTGGAGTTATTGCTTCATACAGCTGATGGTTCATCAGGCTCATGGCTTCAAGAGTAGGCATTATTGGATCCACTAATCTCTTTGTTGCCTCTAGCTCCTCAAATGTATTTATATTTTCATTTAATTGACTAAATAATACATCCAAAAATTGATTTTTTTCTTCTTCAAAATTGTCGTGTTCTTCTTTTTGTGAACTAACACTAATTTCAAGGACTGATGGTTCATTTTCAGTGTCCATAATTGAGTCTTCTAAAAAGGATTCATTTTCGTTATCCATATATGGGTCTTCTAAAAAAAATAAGAAAATATAAAAGTATATTATTTAAATCCAAGGAAACAAAAAACACTCTCTAATATTCACACTATAAAAAGCAAATTAAATATTAAATGTCAAGAAACAAATGACAAAATTGTTACTGGACTTACAGTAAGAAAAAACACTATGACCTAAAAATACCTAATAGTGTCAATTGGGGTAAATGTAAACTGGGGTAATTGTACACGCACTTAAAATAAGAAACACAAAACCATTTAAATGTAAAATATGGCGAGCAGCCTACGAAATTTTACTCCTTCTCGCGCGCTTTTTAAGGCGTTAAGTCGCCTGATGCAATTTGACCAGCGCCCCTTCCAGAACAAAACGGTTTGTTGTTGTTGTTTTGGTAAATGGCCTGTAATTAACTATTAAAATTAATTTAGGTATCTATTTTTTTGAAGTTAAAAAGTAACAAAAGTACTTTATATACGAATTAATACGTTTTCCGTTGTGGGGGCCTTCTCATTACTCGCGACGCCATCTTAGATTTAGATATCAGCTCTTCTAGTTCAGAGGGTGGTGATTTTACTTTACCGGTTTTACCCTGAGTCTGGTTTCCGGTACATGAATTTTCGGGTACAAATCATACGGTAAGTTGGCTATTTGTTTTGGATATAGTTTGTAATAATATTGTGTTTCTTTTATGACTAAATTTGTGGCGAAACATTTCAGAGTAACTTAAATAATTGAGTGTTTATGTTTACATTTCCCCAGTAAATTTGTCATTGGGGGAAATGTAAATGCAATTTACTGCAATCTCAATTTAGTACAATCCAGGACTATTGATTCCATTTGTTCAAACTTAAATAATCATGAAGTTTGTTGTTCTGTTGTGAATTCTACCTTATCTGACCATGAAGCCGTATTATTTGGCATCCTTAATTTTGGGAGGTGGTAAAAAGAGGCATCAAGGTGCTACAGAGTTTTCAGTAACGGGAATTATAGTAAGTTTCACACACTATGTGCTTCTTTTGGTTGGGAATCGGTCCTCATCTCAACTCAACCTTTATCAAACTTTCATGAAGATATGTTACATCTCTTTAATAATGCATTTCCTCTTACTAAAATTAAAAGCAAAAAACGCCGAAAAGCAACTTGATTCACTAAAGGTCTAAAAACATAAAAATCTACGTTGACTATATGAATCGCTGATTGTAGAAAGGGGTCATGTCACAAAAACTGACTTTTACAGGTAACTTGGACATTACGCCACTCACGATACATGACATTACAGTAGACGTAAAAGACAAAGTAAAGTACTTGGGCATAGTGTCTGACAAGCGACTGATCTTTACCGGACATATGACTGAGATCCGCAGAAAGAACGCTATTGCCCAAAAAAGTTTAAATATGCTCATCAGACCAAGATCTTTTCTGAGCCCGGCAAATAAAGTAAACATATACAGAACTATTGTCAGGCCGACTTTAATGTATGGAGCCCCTGTATGGTCTTCTGTGGCGAGTACGCACAAAAAGGCACTGCAGGTTATGCAGAACCGGTACCTAAGAGCGGCCTTCTCGGCGGGCCGATATACTAGAGTCATGGACTTGCATTCATGGTCGAATCTTGACACGGTCGAGGAGTATATCGACAAGGTTTCCTGCAAGTTCTATGACTCTGGTATACGCGGCTCGCCACTAACGGCAAACATAGCCAATGTGCGCTACGACCCACAGAATAAACCTAAGCATGGGCCCATACACAGGGCAACGTCTCTGTTTTACCAGAACCCAAGGCCGCCTGAACAATAATAAACGCACATAGCGAGTATAAGATCAGCACAAAAGACAGGACACAGACATACTGACTGGCTGTCCTGCGCGCTCCGCTGGAAAGCGATCTTGGCGAAGCTCGCTTAATCTTTGCTCCTTGATTGAATGGGCAATGCCCAATACGCAATCTCCAGCTACACATCCCTCACAATAGGGCATCTTGATGCCCCTTACATGAAAGCCAAAGAAACGTGAAACAAATTGTGTTTTCCTCTGTTCTAACCGTCACACATTTAGCACTCAAAACAAGTCTGCATTAGATCAGCCTTTCGGTAATACACATTGAACTAGGCTTAAAGGGTAGGTAACCCGGGGAAGCAAATTGCAGTGGTATAAACGGCACATAGATAGGTTTATAGGTAGGTTAGCTAGTCCTAGGCGTGTCAGCGATGCGCCCCTACAAATCACGTCTGAATAGATGTGAAAGACGGCGCTAGCTGCGTGTAAACGCGACTTATAATTACCTTAGGAAGCCACCAAAACTGTAACTTTATGAAATAAATGATGTTGAATTTTACAGGAGAGAGAAAAAACTGTTTTAACTAGATAAAATACACACAACAATCTGAAACGAATACATAACATTATCCGAGTTATCTTAAAGCATATATATGAGAATTTAGTGAAAATCAAATTTAGGTTATGGCCATGGCGGCCATTTTTGGATTGTGGACATGTCTCGTTTTTTCACTTAAAATTTTGTTTTCGGTAACAGGTATAAACAACAACAATTAAAACTCTTTCAACCCTGTATATTACACAAACGACTGTATAAAACAGTATACAAGTATTGAAATTCTGGAATTAACATTTTTCATATTATTTTATATTGTAGGCCACTCATACAGATCGTTCCAAAAGGGATTTAATTTTTCTTCTGGAATAAAAGGCTTTAGTTTCTTCAGGTCCTCCATCTTCGCGATATTTATGGGATTTTTATTTTGGTATAATTTCGTGGAGGGCATTTGGAGGGGTTGAGAATCATTATGCCTCCTCAACCAGAAGTGAGAAACGACAAAGATACTAATGAATTCTGAAGTCACAATAGTGCCAGGACGTTGGTCGGAAGACTCAAAATAATGGTACCAAGATATAAAAAATTTCTTCCTCTCTTTGAGGGGGCGATCCTCTTGATTCAATTGAAAAGTATTTTGGAAGTAATAGGTGGGAAACCATTGCTGATAATCGTATATCATTGAACTATTCACGATCATTACCCTGATCCATTTTCCATCAATATTAGAAGAATTTACCACCACATTAATATACTCATCAAGTAGGTACATCCTGTCAATATTTTTTCTTTTTTTCTTTATTAGTCCAAAATCTCGATCACAGGGCAAAGGAAAGAAAACTTTAATTTTCTTAAATACCTTTAATTCGACCAATGCCATGATCGTTCTTATCAAGGCGTGGTTCTTCTTCTGCTCCCCACAATTGTCGCAGAATAGGTGTATTTCCTTAACCGAAGAAGGGACAAAGGTTTGAAGGTAGTATACCAAGAACGAAATTACGTCATCTAGTGATTTCCTGCAATACCCTCATGATACACGTAACTTGTCATGGTCTCATCACGCATATTGTGAATACCAAAGTCCGCTAAAAAACTGAACATTACGCGTCGGAAATAACCAATCGCAAGAGAGCGAACAAAATAATAACACACAATGCAAACGCCGAATTCGGGTAGAAAGGGGTCATGTTCAGGACATGACTCCTTTCTGCTCTTAACTATTTTTCGAATGCATCATTTCATCCGGCTTAGAATAGATGGACATGTCTCATTTTCACAGAAAACATGCGGCTACGTGTAAGGATAACGGTGTTGCCATTAACTGATTTTCGTGAAATTGTGGACTTGTCCCCTTTCTACAATCAGCGATTCATATAGAATAAGAAAATTCACTCCCCAATATTTCATTGGATCACTAAGGGACTGAAAATTTCTGCTAAGAATATGCGGTCCCTTCATTATATTAGGAAGTACTTTTTGAAAAATGAACATTTTATGACCTATTTTTCCAAGTATAGACGAGTTTATAGGCATACTGTTAGGTCTGCAAAGCACCTATACTATGGCAATAGAATCGCATACTCCAGCAATAGACGGCGAGAAACGTGGAGGATTGTCACGAGTTGCGGGGAAGGAGTTGTGGAATTACATGTGGGGACTCCAAATTATCCGCCGAGGAGATGAACGGCTATTGTTGTTCCATAGCTGCATCACTGTCTGGCGTAATGTCCTCAAATGTATGTTTTTCACAGTTCCTGGTAAATATTAATGTCCCAGATTCTTTCTTCTTATCCCCCACCGATATTGAAGAGCTTAAAAGTACGATCTCTAAAATCAAGAGAAGCGGAGCGTCAGGATGGGATGGAATCTCGATTAGGATATTTTTGGAGCTGCCGGATGATGCACTGGGTGTTCTGGTGGAGTGTATAAACATAAACCATTCTTTTTGCAATGGCAATTTTCCAGCTTGTTTGAAGGTTGCTACAGTTATTCGCCAATTTAAAGGTGGTGATCAGGACCAGGCAGCAAACTATAGACCAATAATTGCTCTCTTACCCACTTTATCGCAAATTGTGGAAAGATTGGTCAAAAAGCGAGTTGTGGGGTTTCTGGGTAGGCACGGAGTGTTGAGGTTAGAACAGTTTGGCTTCCAGGCGGGGAGGAGTACGAATGATGCAATATTCTCGTTTCTGGAAAATTTGTATATCTTAATGAAGGGGAAGTGGCTGCGGCAATTTTCTGTGACTTACCAAAAGCTTTTGATTGTGTGAATCACAGGATACTGCTGCATAAGCTTGCCCTTTATGGATTCAGGGGTAGGACGCATGATTGGTTTGGATTATATCTGTCGGATCGGAGACAGAATGTTTCTTTTGGTGGCTGTGTTTCGGATCTTCAAGGGTTGGAATATGGCGTGCCACAGGGCTCTGTTCTGGGTCCCGTTCTGTTCTTGCTATACATAAATGATTTTGCAGATCTTGACGTGCAGGGTAAGTTTACTCTGCTTGCAGATGACGCCACAATATTGTGGCATGACAGGGATACCAATAGATTAAAGAACACTGTTAATTGTGAATTAAAAAAGATTAGGACCGGGTGTGACGCCAATAGGCTTTCTATAAATGTATCGAAAACCAGTGTTATGTCGTTTGGAAGTGAACTTGGGGAGATTCGTATGGGTGATGGCTTGCTGAAAAACGTTACTGAAAACAAGATTACAATTAGCTTCAAATTGTTACGCCATCAGATCAATCTCTAACCAATTTAGCCCTAGTACAGTCAGATCCTCTTACTTCGCTCTAATCGAATCTCATTTGCGGTACGGAATTTGTTTCTGGGGTTCATGCTCGAGGCAATTATTTCAGAGTGTGTTCGTTCTGCAGAAGAGAGCTGTAAGGTATATGTTTAAGGCCGGGGTGCGTGAGTCTTGTAGACCTTTATTTTTGGAGCATGGAATTCTGACTTTGTCCTCCTTGTTCAATTTGGAAACGGTATGCTTGATTTATAAAAAGCACAAGCCTCAATTGCTAACTAACCATGCATACGGGTTAAGGGATCCACACAAAATTTCACTTCCAATACCCGCATCCTCTAAAATTAGAAACTCGCTATTATTTAATAGCAAGAAACTGTATAACCACCTGCCCCAAGGGATTAGACAGATACCTAATCTAACGAAATTTAAGAAAACAGTTAAGAAGCTACGGTGTGCGAGAGCTTAGTATGGTGTGGATGAGTTCTTGAAAGATGTATCTTAATTGTACTGTTTGGTTTTCGACACTGTGTTTTTATGTTGTCTTGTCTGTAAACATTTTATGCTTTTGATAATTGTGTCATTCTTGTTTGATATTTTAAATTAGAAATTAGTGTGTAAGAATAGTCTGTAAGTACTTACATATTGATTAAGTTGTTTGCACTGATTGACAGTAGGTTTTAATTACTAGTCCATAGGTTTATTTTACCTTTTTTTTTCCCTCAGCTTTGTCAATGAATTTTGTTCGAGATAAAGCGTTTTTGAATTTGAATGCTCGAAAACTACGCTGTACAAGACACTGAATATGCCCCATTTCAATTAGTGTCCCACAATACTCTTTCTTCTTAATAACAGTGAAATTGAGACGATACAGAAATGACAGAACCAAGCACTAAGGGTAATACTAGACACTAACAGATATACTAACATAAAATCAATTCTAGACGCGACTGGTATTCTGAGTGTACGACAATCAATATATTTGAATACATTAATATTTATATTCAAAATGATACATGGGCTGCCACCAAGACATTTACTGGAGAGTGTACATACTATTCATAATTATAAAACTAGAAATGCGGATAATTTTTATATAAGAAGAGTTCCCAGAACATCTGACCAGAAAAATTTGTTCCATAGAGGACTAAAATTGTACAACGAACTGCCAAATAATGTGAAGGACTGTTAAAATCTACAACAGTTTAGGAAAAATTGTTTGAAACATGTGAAAGACACTATCGTAATTTAGCGTTAAGAAATATTTTGTTTACTTTGTATTAACATTTTGCTACTAATGAATCATTCAATTCAATTCAATTCAATAAAATATATGTAAAATTTTCTGAGGAATTCAAAAATGCCTTAATATACAGGGTGTTCTATTTAAAATAAGAAAGTTGATACTTGTCCACGATAATACCTATATAAAAATATAATATTTTAAAAATTTAAGTAAATTCAAACAACCTTTGTATTAAACTTTTTTGGTACACCCCGTAGATTCTGAGATAAGGTGTCATCCCATAATAAACGGGCCACCCTGTATATTGGGTAAAAGATGAAGACAGTTGTCTTATAGGCATGTTTTAGTGGAGTTTATTGCAGACAAACTCATATTTTATCACGATTTTGGAAAAGCTGTCAGCTACTGGGTGTTTTACCTTAGGTATTATCTTTTTAAAAATATAATTATTTTCAACTGTGCTTACCTAGTATTATTGGTGCGTCTATTTCTATTGTTATATTTTCTGGTTGTTGTCGTACCGGAGAACTGTTTAATTTAAAAGATTGTTTTATATTATGCAAGTCTTTTTTTGTAAGCAAATGCAGTCGTTCCAACTGACTGTCCGTTACTGAATCTGCTATCTGATCTAAAATTGTTTGGAAAGGTATATTAGCAGCAATCTTGGCAGCTATGCTTTGCCTTTGGGACTCTGGCAGGGAAAGACGTCTTAAATCTTGTCCATGTCCAATGTGAGTCTTGCAATATTTTACTTCCCATCTATTATTTTTAAAAGCAGTGCTTATCATGGCAGGACAGTAACCACCTATTTTGTTGCTGCCTTGTATTTTCAACTTTCGATTATTCTTTCCCTTTGATCTGAATTGACCTGATCTGTGACATTGGTAAAAGATTCCATGTTTTTTTGCTCCATATTTGTTAAAAAATAATGAATATGTAGTTTTTTCAATCTTAGATTTCCATAACTGAAAATCAGTTATGGATTCAAAGTGCAAAGTTTCATACTCCATTTGCACAGAATGTTCAGCACTATAGTGTCCAAGAATATGTTGCCTATGTGAACCTATATAGTCACACCAAACACATTTTAATTTGATACCAGTTGAGTGTTTCTTTTTATGTAATTTCAAATGTTTCAAAGCTTCAAATTCCTCACCGCAATTTGGACATTTATATATTTTTTCTGTTAATGGCGCCAAGGTGTCTAATTGACCTGTAATAAAATAGTACCTATGAAAAAATTGATGTTACCTTGTAATATTAAGCTGGATTTATAGATTTACATAACATAAGCATAGCATAGCATAAGCAATAAATAATCAGTTTATAAATGGACTTGTGTTATGTTGCACCTGAGCTGTAAAGTGAAAATACTAACCTACCTTACAAATTTCATAATTTTGTTTAAATTTTTCAGAGAAATATATTATAGAATCTTATGTATATTAATTTATAAATCCTTACCATTTTCAAAATAAAAAGCATACGAAAAGCCAATCTTTATTGAATATTGCATATTATTCATTGGTCGAGCATAAGCACATAGCATAAGTTGAAAGTTGGTCAACTTCTTATGTCAAGCTTATGTTGGGTCTTATGCTATGTCGATCTACTTGACAATTTGAATGTTTAACTTCTATGTGCTTATGCTATGCTTATGTTATGTCAATCTATAAATCCAGCTTTATGCCGACTTACCAGGGTGTTTCTCTTTTATATGACGTCTTAGATTACCCAAGTTGATAAAGTTTTTGTTGCATTCCAAGCATTGTACAAAAGATAGAATCTGTTTGAGGTTAGGTGCCAGTTCCTCTAGTTTATCTAAAATAACAAGAACTCCACTATTAATAATTGTTCCTGTTTTTTTGTAAATAAACAATGAAAACAATATCTTGAATACTTAGGTAAATATTTATAAGTTATTACCTGGATGTTTATTCTTTACATGATCCCGCAAGCTCGAAGTCTTCTTAAACTCGACGTTACACTCCCCACAAAACACCATTTTAGCTACAAAATAACAAGGATCAGGCCAGCACAATAAAAAAGTTTACTCCTAACAGCAAAGCAAATTCACATTAATAATATACAAACGACAAAAGTTTGCAAACAAATTTTTTTATAAATGAACAAACATAGATAAATATGTGAACAAATTCAAAAACCAAACAAACAGATCAGAAACAGAAACACCGATCAACTGTCAAAACTCAAGACAGTGTTGCCAATGCCACAGTATTTTATTAGTTCTGTTGTTTGCTGTAGGTTATTAGCGGCTAGTTCACAAGTTGCATTCCGTTTGCTATTGGTTGAAATAGAAATAGGTTAGGACTTCCGCTCACTTCCGTTTGGTTCTCGGTCGGGATAACATCGCTGTTGAGTAGCTGCTCTTTCGTCGGCCATTTTGGGGTAACGCGTGGCAATCGTTCAGGGACCGATTTGTCCCCCCCAAGAGAGAGAAGCGGACGTCATAGCCAGCGTCGTCTGTGCCACTTCATCGTATAAGTGTTTCTCTTTAGCCAAAGGAAATACCCAGTGAGGAGTTTCTATTTGTGCCGTGTGAAAAGTCGGTGGTCGTAACAGGGTCCAGAGCCCGACAACGCGATCGCCCCCGAATACAAAGCCCTTCAAACTGGAATAACGTGTAACGGATGTAGAAGGGTAGCTCTACCTCTCCCTAAGCGCCGGGCGAAGGGTGCACTGGCAAATTGCCTCGTAGCAGCGCCAAACGGCTCCCTTCTTGAAGGGAGTCCATACTTCAAGTTCAGGTTTCAAGGACTTTCGCTCCGTCTTCGGTCGAGTGTGCACGCGTTCCGTAGCGGCTCTTTTGTTACTATTTTAGGTGAACACGTGGCTGTGACCGTGGTTCCCTCCCCGAGGAAGAATCGGGAATCCTAGCCAGAAGAAATACTCATTCACGCCGGGAGGGACCGGATGTCCCTGTGGGATCATTTCTGTCTGTGCCTGCAAAGATCGGCCTTAAGCCACCATTTTGTATTTGTTAATTAAATGTTGTAAAATCGGGAGTCACCAGGGGCATAGGCCCGCTATACTGGGTTTCCCACCATTCGGTCTGGCTAAATACCTATAGTAAAGGCCAAGAAACAAACCAAAAAAAAAAAGATGATTTTTTAAAGGTTGTTTGCAGTTTTTTTCTATATTTTGGGCATGCGCCCGATTGGTTTTGGTTAGTTTTTCTTGGTTGCGCCCCTGTAGCGAGCGAAGCGAACGGAGGGCCATGCGTGAAGTGAAATATTAGAAATTCTAAAATACTAAACAAACGCTCGACGAATAGTAAACGAAATGCAATGTGAATTAGCCGCACCTTGTAAGTTTCACAAGACATAGAGCTAGATCTAGCAGGGTAACTAATCAGCATTCAGTTTACGGATGTCTTTGCAGTGCAATAAATTGTTTGGCAGTGCTCTGGTGGTTCAGAGGTTAGATGCTTGCTGCTGGAACTCTGACATGACGGCCCGGTTCAATTCCTGTCAGTTTTTAAACATTGATTATGTTTGTAAAAAGTGTTTTTTATTCATTTTGGTAATGCCTTGGGTTAGTTTTGGTTAGTGCCTGTTTTCTGAGCATGCGTGATGTGAAATAATTCATTAGGCTGATTAGTTACCGTGCTAGATCTAGCTCTAAGTGTTTCACAATGGGCATTTACGATAATTGGAGCGGTATCTACCGGTAGGTATCTGAGCGTTCGTTAATTTGTGTTCCATTTACCAACCGCGTTCTGTAATTAAATTGAATCTACCGATTCATGTACCGCGATCCACCTTTATGGATCTGCTATTTGTGTCGGTACATGTCGGTTTGTTTACACCTTATATTGACATAATTTACAAATTTAGCCTGCGAGCTTGTTGTTACTTATATACTATCGAAATTCTAAAAATAATTTACTATTACATTCAGTTTTAGAGAGAAATAATTTAAATACCTTCAACATCATATAGCGAAAAGCAACATTTTCAATACATTTTTCAATAAACACAGGTTAATTTTTTCTTCATCTTTTATGTTTTCTGCATTGAAACTGAAACAACTTTATAATGCCCTCAGTTTCCGAATCACTACTATCTAATATTTGAAAAGTAGCCAAGATTGCGATAGCTTGACGTTTATTATTCTTCATTATAATCAAACTTTTTTTTTAAGATATTCGCGACTCGCACCATTCCGTTCGACAATTACCATTTACCGGAACGTATCGACATTAATCAGCTGATTACCGCTGTATACCTACCGGTAGATACCGCTACAATTTTCGTAAATGCCCATTACCTTAGACCTTGCCCGGACGCATTTATACATTCCGTACATCTATTTGGCACCTAGGGAATCTCTTTATTTATTTATCGTATGTGTCTTTTGAAGTACATAATAAATTGAGGTGTATATGGCAAAATAACATAAAACGTGAAACAATTTGCAATGCACAAAAATATAAAGTTTTTAAATGTGAATAAACATCATGCACATAACTAAAATAGGAGGTCCAATTGGTTCATCCAGCCGATTGCTTCTGGAGATAGATCATAGAGGTTACTGATTGGACTAGGGTAAGCTCGAGGTGGGACGTCTCCTATTATATGCGACATTGATTGTGAGGGAGCTTCCCCCTTAAAATTTATCTATGGAGGGAGATCCACAGTCACAGTTTATTATTTACTTTATTAGAAATGTATTATGAATAGTAGATATCTTTTAGTATTTAACGGTTTAACTCAGAGTTTACTGTACTTATCGCGTTCTAACCTTTTTTAAGTGAATACTTTTTTGGTTTCATGAGTGATTTTTCAAGGTCGCATCACGAGATGGCTTATGTTTTCGTCTCGCGTTACGAAATTTTCGTATCGTTGATTGGACGACTAACCCAAACTAACCAAATCTATTAAAATTGTGTATAGCATATCGGATCCGGCTCAAATAACTAAAATAAGTTGAGACTAAGTGAAACTAACCCAAAGTTGATTCGACGACTAACCCAAACTAACCAAATCTCTTAAAATTGATTATAACGTATCGGAACCGGTTCAAATGATTAAAATAAGTTGAGACTAATTGAAACTAACCGAAAGTTGACTCGACGGCTAACCCAAACTAACCAACTCTATTAAAATTGATTATTACGTGTCGGAACCGCTTCAAATTACTAAAATAAGTTGAGAATAAGTGAAACTAACCGAAAGTTGATGAGACTACCAACCCCAACTAACCAAATCTATCAAAATTGATTATAACGTATTGAAACCGGTTCAAATGACTAAAATAAGTTGAGACTAAGTGAAACTAACCGAAAGTTGATTAGACGACTAACCCAAACTAACCAAATCTATTAAAATGGATTATGACGCATCGAAACCGGTCCGGATGTAAAAAGTCAATCAGTTGCCCGTACTATTAACATAAGTCAAAAGAAATAAATAATGAGGTATACGAATATTTCATGATGGATATATCGTTGTAATCTCATTGTAATACGTCAAAATGTATGTTAAAATATTGTAAATTAATTCCTTATTAAAAGACGACTATGTACGATTCTGTCAATCGTCAATATTTCCTTTAATATAACAGATATCGAAAAATGGTTTAACAAAAGATTTGTAATTTTCGATGCTCTATCGTCTGGAAATAAAATATGACACGTGCAACTGTCGTATTTGATAGTTACAGCTGTCAAATTCGTTTATATTAATCTGACATATGTCAAAATACATTGTTAACATTTTGACATATTTAAGTATTATATCTTGACATATATTTTTAATCATTAATAATGCAATGCAATAGGATCCGAAACTAAAACAAATAAAGAAGATGGATGATCACCATATTAATACGTTCCACTTAAAAATACCATACCTTCGTTGGGCTCCAACATTCACTAAATCTTTGACGTAACGGATGCAGACATGCGTCTGCGCCGCTCTCTCATAACATTTTTGAAAAAGGTTCGAGTTCTTCTAAAGTTAAAAATCGGTAATTGATAGAGTAATAAGAGCTATACAAAAATTGTCGTATGTTTCTGTTTAGTTAATAATTAAGAGAGAAAAAATTAAAGAAATACAATAGGAAACCGAAAAAGTTTGATTCATTTACGATTTATTCGAAATAACTTTGTTATTAAAGGTCCTATCGAAAAAAAGTATTAAGATATATTGTAGAGAAATTCAAAACATATTTTTCTGCACAAACCAACTAATTCCAACTGTCATTATTCTACAGATAATTGAAAATATATATCGTGTTCCGTTATAACATTTTTTCATTGTTTTCATGTATCAAGTTCAAATATGTATAACAATACAATACAAATAGTTGTAATAGCGTAATCCTATACAATTGATAAGACAAAGAAATATTGGTTAATCATATCCACATTTACACAAACAGTTAGCATAAAACAATGGGTTATTTATTTATTTATTTTATTTAAAGTGCTTTATTGTCCAAAAAATATTACATGTAACATTTCTTATTGACAAAGCTTTATAAGATGTATACAAAATATAAAACATAACAAAACAAAACGAAGCAAAATCAAAAAGAAAAAAAAACAACAGGAAAACATAAGTGTGGTGACTTAAAACATATTAAATGGCAAATATTACCCCCGCAATACACATTATCACAGTACCTGCATTAGTACAGTCAAAATTGTAATGGCTTATTGCAGCCACAGTCAAAATTGTAATGGCTTATTGCAGCCATTTATCACAATAAAACGTTGATAACTCATTATTAGAACACACACTTCATGAGTTAATAATAGAATATAATGAGCATTCTAGTTCTGCTCGAAAAACTCGTCAACAGAATAGAAAGCTCTCTGCAATAAAGAGCATTTTAAACTTTTACGGAAGGCTTTTAAGTCTCGAATATTTCTAATCCGCAGATCAACATGATTGTATATCTTGATGCCACTGTAAATCAAGGAATTCCTGACAAGGCTGGAATGTGGAATGGGCAAGGGAACATTGCCAATCTGACGTGTACCATATACCATCTGAGGATTGGGAAATTGATATTTATTTTTATGAATTAGGCAAGCCATTTCCAGAATAAATAAAGATGGGAGGGTCAGAATAGAGTGCTGTCATATTAACCCATAATATGTAACATAAAATTAGCAATATTTTTTAATGATTAATAATATATGGCAAAATATAATACTTAAATAGGTATGTCAAAATGTTAACAATGTATTTTAACATATGTCAGATTAATATAAACAAATTTGACAGCTGTAACTGTCAAATGTGACAGTTGTACGAGTCATATTTCATTTCCAAACGATAGAGCATCGAAAGATACAAATGTTTTCTTAAAAATTTTTTTCGATATCTGTTATATTAAGGGAAATATTGACGAATATACTCATCTGTCACATTTGACATTTTCTTAAAACGTTTGATTGACAGAATCGTACATAGTCGTATTTTAATGAGGAATGAATTTACAATATTTTAACATACATTTTGACATATTACAATGACATTACAACGATATATCCATCATGACATACCTATTCGTATATACATAATTATTTGTTTCTTTTGACATATGTTAATAGTACGTGTAACTGATTGACTTTTTACATCCGGACCGGTTCCGATACGTTATAATCAATTTTAATAGATTTGGTTAGTTTGGGTTAGTCGTCCAATCAACTTTCGGTTAGTTTCACTTAGTCTCAACATTCTCAACTTATTTTAGTCATTTGAACCAGTTTCGATACGTTATAATCAATTTTGATAGATTTGGTTAGTTTGGGTTAGTCGTCATTAATCATGTTTTCCCCCAAAATCCCCTCCCCCTAGTTTCTTTCTTTTCACCCCTCTCCTGGCCAAACAGGGGGGGGGGGGGATACGGGATCCAGTTTTCATCCAGGATCGTCATTTTACCCCGGCTACATGACCTAAAATTTTCAGCCCTCTAGCTATACTGGAACATGCTTAATTAAAGCGGCGTTTCACTTTGAAAAGCGTTTCATTTTGATAAGCGTTTCATTTTTTCTGACTTTACCCTCGTCTAAGAAGTCACTTCAATAATAAGCCAAAGAAAACGCGTTCACGCAAAAATTTTGTCGTCGACGACTGTACTAAACAAATCTCGGACTAAACCAAACTGACAACCACGTGGAGATGACAGTTGGCCGGTTTATCTCCCACTCCAAATTTTTTGGGCGGGATTTATGTTGTCGCTTCTCTGCGGTTGTTATTCTCGGGTCACACTCCGATGTTTCTCGAAGTCCCCATTTAAACATCACTTCGCCACAACGTCCATGACCGGTTCTGAGCCTGTTAAGAGTTACCCAACTTCTTCTGGGTAGAGCGAAACCAGGAGGTTGTATACCTGGGGTGATTTTCCAAGGAGTATGGGATATTGTATTTGATCTTGATGACAAGAGATTCAAAGTTGGTCTCTCTTCTGGCAGACTCGTACGGTGGGTTTCTGGATTTCAGGCGATGTGTGACATGCTCGATATCTTCATGGATTGGAAGGTTTGAATTGGAAAAGTGAAAATGACATATAGCCACTTGGAACGTGACATCATGGAACAGAAAAGACCGGGAAATTTTATTACAGTTAGAAAGACACCAAATTGACATATGCGCAATATCGGAAACTAAACGGAAGGGCAAGGAAAATGTCAGATACAGTTACATATTATTCTACAGTGGCAAGGAAAAGAACGAAAGAGCGTACTCGGGAGTAGGCGTACTGGTACACAAAAGGTACGAAACACTTATTGACGACGTAAAGTACATAGATGAAACTATAATGCAACTATCTATCAAAACAAAAGATAGCACGTTGAACATCATAAGCGTGTACGCGCCGGATATGGATAAATCAATGGCAGAGAGAGAACAATTTTTCGAAAAACTAGAAGACACAATAAGCCGAATATCAAAAAGTGAGAAGCTACTAGAATTGACAATACAGCAATCCCGGGCGTAATGCAGCGGTTCAACGAAAATGTCCTGAATAGCAACGGAGAAATGCTACTAACAACATGCACCTACTTTGACCACAAACCCCAGTATAAATACACATTTATCAACTCAAGAGGGCAGTAAATCGATGATAGACCTCATTATAACCAATAGGAATACATACCCTAAGGAGATACTAGACGTAAGAGTATTAACATCAGCCAACGCAACAACAGAACATGGTTTGGTATTATGCAAATACCGTCAGAAAAATGGCCTACGCAGAAAAAAGACGACTCCAGTACACATATCAAAATATATGGTCAAATCAAGCCTGGGAAAAAATCAAATCCAACATTACATCAAGCGCAAACGAAGCGATAGGAGTAAGAACAATTAATGTAAATGGCACAAGAGCCAACAAGCCATGGTTCACAGAAGAAGTAAAAGATTTAGCCAAGCAGAAGCGGAAAGCATACATAACATATAGAAACAATAAAGCTGAGGAAGAATACCACAAATACAAAGAAGTACGAAACCGAGAAAATCAAGAAATCAAAGAACTTAAAGAGCGATACTGGGAAAACTTCTCTAACGAAATGCAGCACGACCTATATGGAGGTCAGAAGAAGATCTGGAAAATACTCAGAAACAGAAAGAAACCAATAACAGAGGACATCCAAGTGACTACCATCAGCCACGATCACTGGATACAATATTTTAAAGAAATCTATAAAGACCAAGCAGAAGCAGAAACTGAAAAAGCAAAATACATAACACATGCACCCACCGGCACAACCGATGAACAATTAATTACAATAGATGATATCCTCAAGACAGTGAAAAATCTAAAAAATCGAAAAGCACCAGGCATTGATAATAATATCAGCAATGAAATGATAAAAAATGGGGGAAATACCATCATCAAAGAAATAATGCAGCTCTTTCGAATAATCCTCCAAGAAGAACGAATTCCAGAAGAATGAAGGACCAGCATAACAGTAACAATTTTTAAGAAAGGTGCAAAGAAGAACCCAAGAACTACCGTGGCATCACACTGCTCAGTGCAGTGCTCAAAATTTTCACTAAAATATTAGCCAAGAAAATCGAAGCTGCCGTGGGAAGCTGTGAAGAACAGCAGGGATTCCGCAAAAATATATCAACAATAGACGTTATCTTCATAGTACGACAACTAGCGGAGAAAGAATTGAATTTGACAAACCCATCTACTTATGACTTATGTATGGTGGACTTCAAACAAGCATTTGACCGAATACAATTGAACATTACAAATGTTCTACGGCAACGTCGAGTGGATGACAGATACATTAACGTAATAAAAGACTTAAACAAAAAACAATAGCACACACATTAAAGCAGACCAAACGCTAACTGAAAAAATTGACATCAAGGTTGGAATTGACAGGGGGACAGGTTATGAAATAATCAAAGAGGTCAAAAACACAGGAACAGGATACAGGATGACTAACAATTGCTTCAAGATAATATGTTATGCAGATGATGCCACACTAATATCAGAGAACGAAGACGACCTACAAAGATTACTATTTGCACTCAATAAATCCGCCAAAAAATTCAACATGATCATAACAACAGAAAAAACTAAATCAATGATTATATCCAAAGAGCCTGTCAGGTGCAAACTTATGGTGGACAATAAAAAGATAGAACAGGTCATGAAATTCAACTACCTAGGGTCGCAAATATCGAGCAGCAGAAACCTGATTGAGGAAGTAAGAGCGAACTGCATCAAAGCATCATTAATTTCCGGTAGCCTAAGAGACCTAATATGGAAAAACAAATATATGACGGCAGAATGCAAGATAAGGATATATAAAACTTGTGTAAGACCCATCCTAACATACGCTGCCGAGACCCGAGCCGTAACCACAAAAACTAAGAATCTCTTGAGACGGACCGAAATGAAAACGGTGAGAGCAATAAAAGGCGTAACACTACGGGATCAAATAAGAAGCAGCGCCATAAGAGATGAATTACAGACAGAAGATGTTGTCAGATAGATTAGATCCCGAAGAAGGTACTGGAGAGACCATGTAGACAGGATGGACCAGGATAGAATTGCCAAGTGGGCAAAAGACGAAAGGCCACAAAGCAGAAGACCCCCAGGCCCAAGAAATGGCAGGAGTCCTGGACGTTCGAATCGCAAGAGAGGTAGAGCAGTACAATACAGGACAAGTCCTAAATCAAGAAGAAGAAGTAGAGGATTGGTGATAATTTTTTTATATTCTCTAGTCAGAGCAGCCTGTCGACGACAGTGGGGTGGTTAATTACCTCCTACAACTGGTGGTTCTATGTTACTAAGAACTGGCAACCATTAGCATGGAGTTGACTTACTATTCATCCACACAGGGCTGCAGTACTCCGCTACCGAATATAAAAGAGCTATGGCAGAAGTTTCCAAAGTTTCGGCATCGGCTTCCTAGCTAGAGTTTGCCAGCTTTTGGATTATGTTGCTTCGGGTTCCAAGTTTACCCGCCACTGCTGGGAGGTGTTCCCTGAAAGGTAAGGATCCGTCCAGAATGACTTCGAAATATTTAGATGAGGGTTTGTTTACTACTCTTCGTCCTGCGAATGTAACTTTTAGCTCTTGGTTTGCTTTAAGGTTGTTTAGATGAAACGTGGTTATCTCAGTGTTTGCTGGGATTTAATTCCGGTCTCCAGGACATAAAGTATTTATTTAAGGTATTGAGGTCATCATTAAGAGTGTGTTGACAGGATTTTTTAAAGTCACGATGTTGCGCCGCCAGTGCCATGTCATCTGCATAGCAGAATTTCCTTGCTGTTGTTTCGGAAAGGTCGTTAATGTATAAGTTAAAAAGCAACGGCGCCAGGACAGATCCCTGGGGTAAACCGTTATTTAGAGTAACTGTTAGGCTCTTCTTGCCATCTAGGTGGACTTCGAGTTTTCTATTGCTCAGGATCTCGTCTATAAGCACATTTAGACCTTAGCAGGGTATTGTTTTCAGCAGCTTATAAAGCAGTCCATGCCTCCATACCGTGTCAAAGGCAGCTGTTAGGGCCATCACCTGATCGCAGCAGCTGCGAGTTGGACGAAAGCCGGCTTGCACAATTGGAAGAATGTCGTCTATAGCTGGAGCAATGCGGTTGTATATGAGCCTTTCCAGTAACTTTAAGCATATACTAAACAGAGCAATTGGGCGATAGTGATCTGGAGTCTTGCCTGGTTTAACTACAGTTATGATCTTAGATTTTTTGAAAGCTCGCGGTAAGTGGCCTGTAGAAATAATGTTATTGTAAAAACTAAGCAGCCATTGTACAGTTCTCTTTCCGTAATACTTAATAAATTCAGGATAAATTGCGTCCAATCCCGCCGCTTTCCCCGTTTTTAAGGATGATATTGCCGCAGTTAGATCTGTCTTAGTGAATGGTGGCATCCTGTGAGATTCCGCAGCAGCTAGGCGTTTTTTGTGGTTCAGTTGTTTTCTGATGCAAAATCTTTATTAAGGGGGGCCCTAGACACATTGACGATCCGATTGGCTATGGAGTTAGGGGAGACTACATTAGTTGTCGAAGAATGGGTATGTGAGCTGGACCCTAGTCGCCTCAGTAAGGACTAGGCTTTTCTGCTAGATTTTTTTAAGTCAATATTTTCTATTGTTTTTCGCCATTTTTCTCTTGCGTCGTCCAGTGACTGAATAAGCTCTTCGGCCACCTCCGCATCTCCAGTTGTTTCAAACTTAGCATATAATCTGTCACTTTCTGCATTCCATCCCGGAATGTATTGCTTTCTGTAGCCCCTTGGTATAGATCGTCCGGCAGCTGTAATAAGAGCTCTTGTAAAACGGTCATAATTATCAACAGTGGTTCGAATCCATCTAACGTATTCGTAGGTATATTTTGAGAAGCTTGCCCAATCTGCCTTTTTAAAGTTCCATCTGTTCCTTGGCAGAGACTTTACCAAGGGAATCTGGATTACGATGCTTATATATACTGGCCTGTGTTGGCTGCGCGGAAAACCGGATAAAACTTTTCTAATTTGATCAGTACGACCTTTTTCATTCCTCTTTGCAAAACAGAAATCTGGGTTATATCCGAGATCCCACCTGGCAGAATGAAAGGTAGGTTTGTCTTTGGAGTCGTGGATTAGTTCTGGGTCCTCGGTATCAGCCCACTGTAGTAATTCTAAACCATTGACCTCATTCTGAGCGTAGCCCCAATTTTGGTGGTGGCTGTTGAAATCCCAATCGCAAAAGATGGATATCGCATCTTAGGTAGCAGACTGCTCATCCAATTTATGTTTGGTGGTTTGTACAGATTAATAACACTCAGGTTACCAACAATAATTTCGATTTGATGGATGTTATTGGCGATGTATCTTCTGACGCAGGACCAGTTATCAATATCGCTACGTACATATGTTGCGGAGCCCTAGGTGTCATGGTATATTACTCCAGTAACTTCATATCCCTCTATGTGTCCTCTGCTGCAGAACTGATCTTCATTCCCAAGATGTGTTTCTTGAACGGCTATTACGTCTATATTATGAGATTTGGCTAGTCTTGCCAGGACTTCACATTTAGACCTGCTCGTACCTTCTATGTTCAGTTGTAGAGCACGTACTGATGATCCGATATGCCTTGTCGAGGGGCTCTCAAAAGAGCCATTTTGGTTTTTGTTGTGAGTCATTATGAATATTCTGGTAGTACTACTAGATGTAGATATCTACACAGATCGACAACACGATTGGCAGTAGACTTTCAGCTATCTATCAGGCAATAAGTTACCTAGCAGACATTGCCCAGGGTGCACCACGAGGAGGCAGTCTACTAATCGCACCCCCTAGGGGATGTTTATTGGTCAAACCATTCAACCTCTATCCAATGAACGCCCGGGTGCGAAAATCATGTATGGAATGTAATTCGGTGCCAAATTCAGGTACGGAATGTAAATAAAAGTTTATGGAGCAGCATGTATTTGCGGTGCAGTTCAGCAAGCCTGGTGGCGGCAGGAGTTGAATGCTGTGCTTGTGATACGATGCTTCGGGTTGCCTCCGGGTTCGATCCCCGTCAGTTGCAAGAATTAAAAAAATATATTTAAGGTTATGTGTGTATTCTTTTCTAGGTTTAGTTTGAGTTAGTTTTGTTTGGTTGCGCCCCAAAGCGAGCGTAGGTCCATGCGTGAAGTTAACAGTACTAACTGCAAACCGCTGTTTGAAGGCGCTTGTCTTTAAAAGACTCCTCTCGTCCTTTCCGAACTTCTACCATACTCTTTGAAGGCTTCGGAAATTACTAACGCGTCGTCTTACGTGAGAGATTTGCAGCGTCATACTCGTTGAAACTGAAACATTAGTAGCCCCTTTAGTAGGTATACTTAATAATATTAATATAACAGACATATTCTTAGAAATGTGTACGACACAATATAAAGGTCTTAAGAGATAAGGAAATATCATCACATTATTTCATATTTCTGCCGTTTAGTAACACCATTGTCTTTTAAATATATAAACAAACACTAAAAATAGTAAGTAATTTATGCAACTGGTACGTAAAGCCACTGACCAAGTAACTCTCTGACACTTCTTTTCAGACTTACCTACTCGACTGTTATCTTCAGAAAATTAGAAATATTCAAATTCTTAGGACATCTTGTATGCTGTAATCTATGTTTAGAAAATATTCGTTTATGAACACCTTATGCATATATGCCTTACAGACCACTAGAGATGAGCAGTGCAGTACATACGATACTTATTAATTTAATTTGACTGTAACTATTTGTCAGGTAATTTATTGCGTTTTAGACGATATATTATTACATAATAGGTATGTCTTCTTCAAAACGATTCTCTTCATTCACGTTACTAAACAGTTATTTTTTTATAGATATCGTGAACAGCTTCTGTTTCATTATAATAAAAATTTTTTTAATTTTCCTCGTCCGAATCCGTAATAAGGTTCTCGTCGTCGAGGTACTCCGAGTGTCATCTGGCTATTATGACGGTGTCTGTCAAATTTTCTTTGTATTCGTAGATGACGTGTGGCTGGTCCAGTTTCGACGTCGCCCTATTAACCAGAGGTTCTAGGATCTCGCACTGACAACAGTCGCATCGCCAGTAGAGAAGTAAACCTAAAATAAATCAGTTATTAAATAATACGTATAAACGATGGCCGTTTTAAACTATACAAGGTATCGAATTTAAGTGATAGCAATGGGTGATTGCTATTTGTGAAACTGCAAAACCTGTGATATTGTCACGAATTGTATTTTTATCTGTGACGCCACGCCTTACTTAGCGTGTAGGAGAGTAGCTCAGACTTAGGAACGCACTACGTCAAGTTGAGAAGAGATAATAAAGGAGACACATCGATAAAAACAGTAACAAGTTTATTTAAAAACAAACTTAACAACGGTTAGATTGTATACTAATAAAGAAGTGTTTAAGATTATAGATGAATTAAGAGTTTACACTATACCCAATTAATATGAAATGCATGTATTCTCGAGGGAGGCTTAGTTCAAAGATTGTCTAGCAAGCGACGTCACTATTTTATTAATAAAGTTTATGTGAGCGGAGTTGTCTTTTATTTAGGTATTTGTTCTGATATTTATAAGGTAAGTCTTTTAAGTTTATCACAAGTTGCTAAGGCACTTTCACTACATTTTAAAACTCCCCAAAAACTATCCCTTTACTGGAAGTTCTGATACTTCATAAATTCGACTCTCTCTATACTTTCAGTAGCCCCCGAATGCCGTATACCTGTGCATACGTTCATCCAGGTTATGGCTAGTTATTTAAAGCGCCACTTGAGTCGCTGTAATCGCAATAACATACTACGCAAGCGCGAAGCTTCCGGCACGATATTGAAGGGATGTACGCAGCTCCTTCTCTGCGTTAGAGCAGATTATCGATGACAAGCTTACACTGTGGATCTTCAAATTGCGCTTTACGTTTTCCGTGAGAAACATTGCAAATATAAGATTAAAAAACAATATATTTTTTTCATTGTCCGAATACTTTTCATTATCCAGGGCTCCTGAACATCACCCATTGGGTAGAGCTATCGTTGCGTTATTTATACTGTGTACATTCTTGAAAAATAAATGTTTACTAAGTTTAAGATTTCTTTGAATCTAAACCATCGTTAATAACAATTTGTTTTTCGGACAATACACTATAATTAACCACTCTAACTTCAGGTTTGCTTTTAAGTCTAAGTCTCACATCCTTAACTTTACCTTTTTTTACCTTTATCTATAACTTATTTAAGTATTAAAAAACTTACCTGCAATTATCCAAAATACCACGCCTTGCCACACCGTCAAAATAATCGTGGCCGCCATGATGGTGTTCATAGTAATTGACACGGCATGGAAAAGTGGGAGTAACAAAGATGGCAGTAAACATTTCTTGGATTTCTCTGACGCGTTCTCTGGTAGGCCCGTTATGATCAGGGAAGCACCTAGAATTGCTGAAAATACACACAGAAAAAAAGAAAGATATATGTAATAATTGGTTGTTTAAAACTTTTTCATTCTTTTAGCAATATTAATAGCTTTTTGCGTATGACAAAGATCTTGAGTGAACTTACCCAAGATATCTGGCCAATAGAATTTGATTATATGGAAAATATGTAGGGCTATACTTATAGACGCTAAGACTATAAAAATTAGGCACAGTATTACTATTATGGACGTCGTTTTGGTGGAACGTTTCCTTTCGTTGAATTTCCCCACAGTTGATACCTGCAACGTAAAAAAGATTGTTTGATCGGTTTCAAAACTACTATCAAGAGTAAATTAAAAAGTAGATAGTAGAATTTCTTATGTGTGTGAGCGTGGGAAGGTTTTTTCTGGCTTATTCCAGAATCAGCAAAGGAATATAACAGCCTTATTGTCTTTGTCAGTTTTTAGACAGAAAACACCTTTCTTCTTTAACCTCTTGATTATACTTTTTCCTTTTCCAGGTCGAGAGTTTTTATTAGTATTAATTACTTTTTTGAGATCTGATTTCTGCATGCTTCTCTAGCAAATCCTTTAGTAGCCAATGCTGACTAGAGCTTTCTATATTATCTAAATATCAAGTAAATTATCATCTGCGGGAGATAATGCAAGATTCAGACCTTTATTTAAAAGATCCAATTCAGCTTTACCAGTCTTAATCATCTCTGATGATGCTAACATGTTTGGTAAAACGCCCGTCGAAAGCAAAAATTCTGTTTCGGTATTGTGTTGTAGTGCATTTTGCCGAAGATTACGAATTTAGATGAATTATTTTCAGTTTTTCATGTTACTTAGATGTATTAAAAAAAAAACAATGTGACAAACATAACTCACCCTCAGTCCTTCCCTGTACTCTTCGACGATGACGTCAATATCCGTAGAACTATCCGAGTTTTCGCCGTCGCTGCTGCTCATCACTGTCATCTCGTTTTCTTCGTTTTCCGAGTTGCTATCGTCGGGGTTTACGACGTTTAGGGATTTGTTGCTGTAGTCTTTGAATAATAGGCATTCATGTTCATCTGAAATCGAAAAGCAGCATGAAACGCTGAAAACTTTCTTGGAATAGCACGCAGTTCATTTGCAAATGTAACATTCCCAATATCTTAATACTGTTTTCAATGGGAACCTACTTTTAACTGATAGTCTGATAGGTACAGGATGCACACATATGTTTTAAGCGCCACTGTAATATGGGTTAGTTTGGTTTTTGAGAATAGGAAGAACAGAAATGAATGCCGATTTCACCTATTTCCTTTATTTTCTTACTGATATAGCGTTTAATATGCTATCCCTCTGTATAACTTAAAGGGAATTGGAGAAAGTGAACTATTTCAATTTTGTCCACATATTTTTAGCAAAAATCTACTGTGTTGTTGCACAGTGAGTTGGTATTCTGAAACTTATAGACAAAAGTCACGCATCTCCAAAATTAAATTATTTTTGATTTATAATGAAATAATAGCACTTCCATACTCGATCATAATTTGAATATATCCAAATATTTATTGTAAAGGTCTAGCTTATCGCAGAGTGGATTAAGATTTTGAAACAAATGGCAAAAATATCCACATCAAAATGAAGCTATTAAGTTGATATTGATACAGTATAATATAATATGTTGCATCACTGTATGCTACCGCAACTTAAAGAGAGTTAGAGAAAGTAAACTATTTTAATTTTGAGTACATATTTTTAGGAGAAAATCCACTGTTTTGTTACATGAGTTAATATTCTGAAACTTATGGACAAAAGTCAGGTTTATAACGACACAGTGGCTCAATATACCGCACTTCGATACTCGGCCATAATGTATAGAAATTACAATACTAAATTATTTTAAATTTGTCCAAATATTTATTGTAAAGTCCACTTTATCGCACAGTGGATTCAGATTTTGAAACTGATGGAGAAAAGAGTCCACATCAAAATGAAGCTATTGAGTACAGTGTTTTAATATGCTGCCACTCTCTACAGTAAACTATTTTAATTTTGTAACCAAAATTCACTCTGTTATTGCACAGTAAGTCAGTATTTTAAAACTTATGGACAAAATTCAGGTACCTACAAAAGTTAATATTTATAATGACACAGTGGTTCAATATACCGCACTTCCATACTTAGAGAATTAGATTACCAAATTATTTTAAATTTGTCCATATATTTCTTGTAAAAGTCTACTTTATCGCACAGCGGATTAAGATCTTGAAACTGAGTTAATATTGATACAGTGTTTTAATAATTATGCTGCCACCCTCTAAAGTAAACTATTTTAATTTTGTGTGCATATTTTTAGCAAAAAATCACTGTATTGTTGCATAGTGAGTCAGTATTTTGAAACGGATGGACAAACGCCAGGTACCTATAAAATTTAAGTATATTCGCTTTATAATGACACAGTGGCTTAATATACCGCACCTCCATACTCGGCCATAATTTATAGAGAATTAGAACATTCAA
The DNA here is from genome assembly GCA_016904865.1 of Pissodes strobi. Taxonomy (NCBI): domain Eukaryota; kingdom Metazoa; phylum Arthropoda; class Insecta; order Coleoptera; family Curculionidae; genus Pissodes; species Pissodes strobi. Next base: position 69,771 of record MU185479.1, on the reverse strand, counting down.
TTGTTTTAAATTTGCTCAAATATTTATTGTAAAAGTCCACTTTATCGCACAGTGGATTGAGATTTTGAAACTGATGGCGGAAAAGTCCGCATCAAAATGAAGCTATTGAGTTAATATTGATACAGTGTTTTAATATGCTGCCACCCTCTATAGTAAACTATTTTAATCTTGTCTGCATGTTTTTAGCAAAAATC
>MU185479.1:55911-69567 GCA_016904865.1 Pissodes strobi | reverse complement strand
GATTTATAATCACACAATGGCTTAATGTTCCACTTCCACACTCGACTGGCTTAATGTTCCACTTCCACACTCGACCATAATTTATAAAGAATTAGAATATTATATTATTTTAAATTTGTCCAAATATTTATTGTAAAAGCCCACCTTATCACACAGTGGATTAAGATTTTGAGACTGATGGATATAAAAGTCCGCATCAAAATGAAGCTATTGAGTTAATATTGATACAGTGTTTTAATATGCTGCCACCCTCTAAAGTAAACTATTTTAATTTTGTCCATATTTTTAGCAAAAATCAACTCTGTTGTTGCACAGTGAATTAGTATTTTAAAACTTATGGACAAACAGATTACAGATTGGGAGAGATGGCCTTTGAGCCTACTTGTCACCGCGACCCGACGGATCTATTGTGACACTCTCCATATTATAGAGCTTCATCCAGTTTTGCCTTTCTGATTAGACCCCACAACCTTGATAGTGGCTCCGTCGTGTAGCTATTAGCTTCTGGTTTAGGTACGCCAAGTAGTTGGGAGCGCACTCTGGAATCTGGAATCTGGAAATGGTGAGAGCACCCTTGCAAAGGCCGCGGCACTTAGGCCCCATTGGACCCCCTGTGCGTCCTCTCCAGGTCAACCAATCCATCTAGGCCATCGTCCAGCCTAGTGTTGTAAAAAAGGCGGCGATGTTGCCCGAGGAGGCTGTTCTAAGAAAAGCCATGGTTGGTCATCGTTCTCCCAAAATGGATTCCCTTAGTTCCGAAACAGCCTCGCAATCGCAGAGCAGATGCTCTACTGTTTCGTCCTCCTGTTCACAGCCTCTGCATATAGGTGTCTCGCATAATCTTATCGTGTGGAGATGTTTCCTTAGCTGGCAGTGTCCAGTCAGAATCCCCACCATGAGTCGTAGGGTCTTCCTTGACATATCCAGGTATGCTTTTGCTGCAGACTCATTAGGGTAGCTTAAAAAATCACTTGCCAGTCGACAGTTAGTTGTTTCGTCCCATCTTGCCCTAAAGTCTTCATGGGTGATCTTTTTTATCATATGTATCGTCGGTCGTCGCGACAGGTAGGTTTGAAGGGCCGGCTCCGATAATGTTTGAACCGGCTGCCTTTCTAGCCACTTTGTCCGCTGATTTATTACCTTCGCACTGTGCATGTCCTTTAACCCAGCACACAGAAATTCTGTTTTTGCGGGCAGCATCCAGTGAATTATGGCATTCTAGTACTGACCTGGCTGTAAGTTTATAACTTTTCAAGGCCAGTAGTGCTTGTCTACTATCCGTGTAGATTTTAATAGTCTTGTTCTCAGTATTCCTGCGAACAATCTCTTTTGCGGCTATGGATATTGCAGCAAGTTCAGACTGAACTATGCTTGCGTGTCCCTCCATAGGCCATTTAAGTTCAATTCGCAAGCTTCGGGAGTAAATTCCACAGCCTGCTCTTTCCTTGGTTTTTGAGCCATCCACGAAAATGTTAACCGCACCTTCGGTTATAGGCTCAAATGGTTTTATTTGTACATCATATAGTCTGTCGAAGACCCAAACTTGGGAGGTATGCTATCTGCACTTACCTGCAGTAGTGGCAGTCTTACGACTGCCCCTTCCCACAGGTGGTGTCTAGTCTCTCCACATTCTATGCTAGGTTGCACACCAACGACTTTGAGCCTTAGCAATGCAGTCAGAGCCACCTCCCTCAGATTGGGAGCGCACTCTCGATAAGCCTTCACAGTGACATAGCACGTGAGATGCCGTCTCCTCCTCCTGGCAGAACCTGCATTCGCTATTTTCTGCCAAACCTATGACGCTTAAGTGCTTTTTCAACCGGCAGTGGCCCGTCAGCAGACCTACCATTATCCTGACAGCCTTCCTGCCGTAGCTTAGCAGGTCTGTTGATAGTTTGGCCGATGGACCTATTATAAATTCCTTGACCTGTCTTTGTCCCAAAGTGTTGTTCCACCATTTTCGGGATTCTTCTGCTATCCATTTCTTTATGGCTGTTTTAGCGATTGGTTTGGCTATCCCGCAGAACGTTCAGGTCCTATCATGTGCCTAGACGAGCCTTCTCTGGCTATTTCGTCGGCAGTTTCATTACCTTGATAGCCTTCATGCCCAGGTACCCATGATAGTGTCACTCTATGTTGACTTCCTATGTCATTCAGAGCATTGTGGCAATCCAGTACCAATTTCGATGTTATTTTGTTGGATTGCACAGCTTTTATTGCCGCTTGGCTGGCGGAGAAGATCGCAATTGTTGTTTTGTTGCAACTATATCTTATTTTTATTTCCTTTGCACACTGTTCTATTGCTGTTATTTCCGCTTGGAACACTGTCGCTAGTTTGCCCATGGAAATCGAAATTCTTGTTTTCGTCTTTGGTTCATATATTCCGGCTCCTACTCCTTCCCGTGTTTTTGAGCCGTCGGTGTACCAGATCACATTTGCCCTAATTGGGGGGCCATTTTTCCAATCATTCCTGTTTGGAATATGTGTCGAGTACTTTTTGACAAACCTGTACTTGGCTATGGTGCTATCCGTGGGCAATCCCAGGATGTCATCTGCCTTGATTTCTTTGTTTAGCTTCTCTAATCGGTTTTTGGCCTTGTGATAGCCTGTATGTGACGGAGCGTGCTTCGCCCTGTATGTATGTTTGGATTGGTGGTAGGTTTAATAGGACTTCTAGAGTCGCAGTGGGCGTTGTGCTCATAGCCTTTGAACGCGACTTATTTGCCTTTTTGCCTCCGCCTGCATGGTTCTTGTCCACCATACTACTGAACCATACGCTATCATTGGTCTTACCACTGCTGTGTATAGCCACAGTGTCATTTTGGGATTGAGGCCCCAATTCTTTCCGCACATCCTTCTGCATCTTCCTAGCGCAACTGTGGCTCTAAGAGTTGCTTTTTGGATGTGTGGTTTCCAGGTAAGCCTCTGGTCAAATATGACTCCTAGATATTTTGCTTCCTTGGAAAAAAGTATTTCTTCTCCATTTATCGCCGTGGTTTTAGTCCTGTAAGAGCTCGCCTTCTGGTAAATGGAATGATTATCGTCTTTTTTGGATTAAGTGATAGCTGTTCATCTTTACACCAGTTCTCCACTATTTTGAGAGCTTTTTGGCTTCTCTCTGAGAGAGTACTGGCAAATCTGCCTCGTACTACAATCGTTAGGTCGTCTGCATATCCTAGACAGTAAAAGCCTTCTGCAGACAGTTTTTGTAATAAGTCGTCCACTAATATGGCCCATAGTAGTGGAGATAGAACTCCCCCCTGGGGGCATCCTCTTCCCACCGCTGCCTTTGTGGTTGTTTCTCCCAGAGTGGCTGAGATTATCCTGTGCTTTAGACTAGTGTCTATCCATTTGCGCAGTGCTGTTGGAGTCCCTCTCCTTTCCAACGCTCTTATGATAGAGTCTGTTGAAGCGTGATTGAAAGCCCCTTCTATGTCCAGGAATGTGGCTACGGCAATCTCCTTGTCCTCTAAGGACCTTGAAAGAAGCCTTTTTAAGTTGTCCAGGTTATTATGGACAAAAGTCAGGTACCTATAAAATTTAATTATATTCGATTCATAATGATACATTGGCTTATTAATATACCGCACTTCCATATTCTACCACAATTTATAGAGATTTAGAAAAATTAATTTAAAATGGTTCAGATCCACTTTATTGCGCACTAGATCAAGATTTTGAAATTGATGGAGAAAATTTCCTCATTAGAATGAAGTTAATGAGTTAATATTTATTGCTACAGTGTTTTAATATACTGCCCTTCTGTATGTTACCGGAACTTAAAGATAATTTCGTAAACCATTTTAATTTTGCGTACATATTTTTAGGAAAAATCCACTGTGTTGTTATAGCGAGTTAATATTCTGAAACTTATGGACAACAGTAGAGTTCGTACGATAAGAGTGCACCTTACCTAGTCGTTTCTTTCCATGTGGAATTTTCCTGATATGGCCCATTGGCCCTTTGGGAGAACTTAACTTATGTATATACTGAGGAGTTTTGCCAAATAAGCCTTTAAGGCGTTCTTTTAGCGCTACTTGGTGGTGCCTCGATGCAGATCTACCGCCATTTTGCTGGAGTTTGCTGTATTGGATATTAGCAGTTGGGCGAACTGAAAAAAAATCTGCATTGTATTAATTTATGTTTAATATCAACCCTTCTCTATTCTGTCTATATAATTAATGAAATGTAAATAGTATATAAATCTAGACGGCAAACATACCTTGAATTTCATTGTACATGATTTCAGGCCTGTACCTCGTATATACCAGCTGGCAGGAGTTCAGTACGCTTTTTATCAAACAGGACACGTTCAGCAACTTTATCAAATGGGATAACGGACAAGCGAAAGCCAAGATGGCGGCCAAGCTACCTGAAACAGCATAAAATTTTGCGATAACCACAAAGTGCATAGACGATGTCATAGAAAAAAATTCAAAATGAATGGGCTATATTGTGAACTACTAAAATGCATAAACTACTAAGTAAATATCACCCCGTCCTAAGTTTGAACTTGAACTTGTAAAATATTATGTAAACATTAAAAACAAATTATAAACAACGCGAGCAGTCAAGGCAAGCGATTATAAACCTTAAACGTGCAACGATTATCACATTTCATTATATAAATATGCTAGCGAACCATCAGTTCAGCAGACTTTGTTTCTCACCTAAACCAGTTTCTTGCAGCACACATGTGCGTGAGATTGGGGTTTACCCAGCTACAGTAGTAAAAGTCGAATCTAGGATAAATTTGACATAAGACAACTCTTTAAAAAATCATATTATAAAACAGTGTCCAAATACCTATAAATAATTCAAAAATATACCTCATTCGAAAGAACATGCGCACCTTAGTAATCGGGTATAGTGTAAACTCATTAAGTATCTGACCAACATACATTGTTACTGTTTTCTCATTAAGTTTCTGACCAATAGACCTTGTTATTGTTTTTGACTAAAGTGCTTTCTTTATCATCTCTTCTCACTTGACGTAGATCGATCTCGAAACGCACGCTAACCAGGTCGTGGCATACAGGTCGTAACAGTAAAACAAAACTCTTTAAGTGTTGTCAACAAAATATAGTCCTACAATAGTAGTGCTAATATGATCCCGAACCTTACCGATTTTAAACGAACTCGGTAGTTATTGATTTGTCAAAAACTTCACACAGTTTTACTAGTTTTGTGAGTAAGGTGCTAGTGCTACAGACGTCAGGTACTGTGTTCAAATAATCTTGTTAACGCAAAACTTTTTATTATTTTTTATTTAGTCAATGACCCAGTAGCAATGGGATAGCGTTCGTTAGCCCCAGAGCGACGCGACATCATTTTTAAACTCATTTTCATCTTAATTAATATTTTATGTAACTTCGTTTAAAATCTCGAAACCACCGAAAGCAATGATTTCGAAGTACCTAGCATTTTTTCAGTGTTGCCATCTTTGGTTTTTTTGCTAGATTGCAGTCCATAAGATTAAAAATAAAAATACTACCTTTTATTCAAACTTAAGTTAAGAAATGCTCGACCCCGGGCTAAAATTAATTTAAATTGCAACTTCTGCAGAGAGGGAAAGCCAGGAAAACGTGCCAAAAATAAGATCTATCAGACGCCATCCTAATATAAAATAATTACTATGGGAAAAATAATTCCAATTCCATTCTTAATTCACGCCCGTCTGCATTAAAACGCGTAATTGAATAAACCACCTGTAAAACCATTGAACAAATAATCGCGCATTTATATCCTAGTTTTTGGGTCCTTGCTCTAAACCTTGGAAGGTGAGAGGTTCACAAAAACACGGCCAGTAAGAAGCGAAAGATTGGAATGCAAACAAATGTTCATTTGACTAAACAATTTTAATTACCCTATTTAGGCAAGTGCGGTAGCAATAAAAGCCGAAATCGAAATGTAAAATCCATGTTAACTATAATAATCCAATTTTAATTACTCTAAATATCAAAGAGCGGCATAATAAAGATTGGAATTTATAAAACATGTAAAGAACGGTAACTGCCCCATTAAAATAAGTGTAAATTAAGTGTTCTTAGTGACCACATTTGAATAGCTGGACACCTGCAAATTCCAGATTTTTGAGGCGAAAACAATCCTTGAAAGAAGGTATAAAAGAAAAATATCTCGGTAAAAAGAGTTAGTTAGAAAATAATCTTCACGAAGTTAGTCTGAAAATATTCTGCATACAAGATTCGGCTGTCGAGTTAGTTAAAGACTTAGTTCGTTGCTATGTCTATACGTGGTAAAAAAAAATAGTTACTTATAACCTTCACAAGTGTAGTCCGTCATTATTCTCAAAAGGGGCCAGGAAAAATACACCATATCGTGGTAGAAGAAAAATTAAGTTTAACAATTCGTGTTTTCAGTGGTGTGCGAATTTATAGTCAATTCCCGTAGGAATTGAGGCGCAGGTTGCGGTTTATACGATAGGGACTAGAAAGTAAGTTGTAGTTTTAAGTATCTGTAACTAGTGTAAGGAAATGTAAATGTAAAATGTAATGAGATCTGCTCTCAGAATGAATTGTAATTGAAACAAATATTTATTTTGGGTTGCAATTAAACAAAACTAAGTGTTATTGAAATTTGAATTTTATTTTCTTGTAGATCTAATGTCTTAATACTTATGATGATAATATTATTAATGATGATAACAATAAGGACCCCAATGAGGCTTTAAATAGGAATAGGGATGGCAATAGGGAGAGTACAGAGCCGGACGATGACTGTGTTTTTGTTTGTGATGGCGCCAATTCGGCTTCTGGTGCTGGTTCTGAAGCTGATTCTCAATATTTTTTATCTTTAAAACCTCAAATAAGCCAAATTAGGTAACTAGTTCTAACAATGTTCCAGGTTTCTTTTATATTAACATTCAGTCAATTAAAAATAAGAAGTATGACTTCGAAGCAATGTTGCATGATTGTAATTTTCATGTTTTGTGTTTTGCTGAGACATGGCTCACGATGATTTTGGTTGCAACACGTTTTTCCTATTAAATCTAGCAAGCAAGTAAATATTTTAATTAAAAACAAGTCTAACGCCGGAGAGCCATGTTTGCAATACCCGGCTCCGGGAATGGAGTCGTAAAGCGCCACCAGTTCTTACCAACTAAACTGGAAAAGCTCCGCTGGTGTTGTACGGGGTTCTAAGGCACGCTTATCAAACATCTTAACTTAACAAGAAAACACAATCTAAATTTACGAATCAATCTATTAGCTTCGAGGTTTTTTTTCTCAACAGCAACAATCTTACAGTGAAATTTTTGCAGTTTAAAGGCAAATGAATGTCAAAAGACTATTAAGTAATTAATAAAGGTGGTACAATATGATGATTGTACGGAGACCAATTCTGTTGTTAACTTGGTACTGTATGCCTTACACCTAAATGCTCTAAACACTACAATCCGAAGTGATCACTTTGGTTTACCTAAGCTCATTACATATATGTATGCGTGCGCTAGTAGCTGCACCAATTGTAAATGTAGCGATTATAATATGTATTGATAAAAATAATTATATCAATCGACCCGATAAACAAATGAATAAATGAAGAATAAAATTATTGAAAGCTGTCTTAAAGTTTAGCTGTCAATGCTTGATTTCTATTCAAAGATTAAGAGCGATTATATCAATCCGTCAATTATATCTATCGGTCAGAAAAATAAATGAATAAATAAAATTAATCTATCTTAAAGCTTGGTCGACAAGACTAGATTTATATTTAAATACCAAAATCGATTACTAATCGGCAGAAAAATATCAATCATATATATATAAAACCTAGTCAACGATACCCCATTAGATCCGGTTCGTCAAGTTCTGGCGGAGGCGCCGGGCAGCAAATCCCAGGTACTGACATGGCACTCGATGGCCCCGAGGGTAAAACTGGCAGTAGTATAGCCCGGTGATAGAACCCTCGCTTGAGTCGAAGGGTGGCTAGAGAAGCAACGGCCTCGATCTTGTACGAGGAGCTCGGAAAGCCTCTAATGCAGTATTTAAATCCCGATAAATCGGTCGTGTCAAAACACAAACCAGGAACTCAACCCAATATCCCCTAGAAGGGTAGTATAAAATGCAATACTAAAAGCTGAGTCACTATGACTGCAGTAAAGAAAAAACCTTCCTCTAACACCGAAGGGTATTTAGAAGAAAAAGGTCATTGGTTTCAGTCAATTTGCCTTTTTCCACTTCCACGGAATTAGATAACCAACGTTAGATCAGAAAAAGTGGTAGGGCCGAGAACTGCCGTGTCGTATTCTAACGATTCGATACGACGGATAATTCTAAGATAATAAACGACATAGTTTCCGTTTATTATGGTTCGAAAACGACGGCGGAAGCCACAATTAATGAGTTGAAATTAAATTGTTCAAGAAATACTAGAAAATATTCCCAATCGAAATGATAATCTACTATTCAGGGCCACTAACTGAATATTACAAATTTACAGCCGGCAGCGTGGAAAGATAAATCAGAGGTCCCAAAAAGTTATCAGAAGTTATGAAACATTCAAGCCGAAAATAAAATATGAATTTAACGGATTTAATGAGGCTTTACAGTAGGCTTTATTAACCCAATTCATAAAAATATAGAACGATTTGCTGGCCGTTCTACGGTAATGTAGTATAAATTAAGCAAAGTTTTACTAATAACATAATACCTTATTTTAGTGATTTGATCAAACCTAAGCGATCTGTGGCTCGCTTATCAACATCTACTCAAGGTCACAACAGTGTTATAAAAACTAGTACAAATATATCATTCTAACCTATGATTATGTACAATACAATTAATTTACATTAATAAATGCAGCAACCTTAAGCTCACTGACAACAAATTGAATCAATAAATTTAGAATTAAATAACCGAAGAAGTCAATACTCAATAATTCTTACCGCAAAGTATAGCATCTTTTGTTGCTAAATATAGCATATAAAATGAACTTTAAAATCTTTTACACTGGCCATGATATTAACAATTTTGTATTAGCTAATAAGTTTTGTCGTGAACGTGGTCATGGCGGAGTTGCAATTTTTGTAAGACAAGAATTTTCGTTTAGGAACACTGATGTAAGTAAATATTGTTTGGAAAAGATCTTTGAGTGTTGCGCGGTGGAGTTTGACTTTCAGTTTTCAGCAGATATGTGTAACAATGGTAGTGTGTATATATAGAGCTTGTTGAGAGGTTTGAGTCATTGCTCAATCTTTTAGCGGCCAATCGTAGGCTTATTATAATCTGTGGAGATTTTAATATTGATACCTCTTTGGATACACAGGATAAAAATGATCTTTTTGCCCTGCTTAATAGTCTTAATTGTGTTGTTACTGTGTTCACACCTACTAGAATAACTGATCATTCTTCCACGGTCATAGATAACGTAGCTACAGATATAGATGGGATATTATGAGGTAGGAAGGAGTTCTTGATGTAGGGCTATCTGATCATAGTGCCATACTCTTTAAGCGAAAAATGGTCAGCCCGCAGAGAAATCTATAATAAGAAAGAAAAGCTGAATTATTTGTAGATTATTTCACGAACGTTGCCTTAAATGCTGAGATCCCGTTTGTTCCGCAGCCGGCAGTTAATGTTTATTATCATACCCTATTTCTTATCCCCACAACTCCCATGGAAATTGTTCGCTCCTTGAAGAACACCTCGTCAGTGGGATTTGATGGAATTCCGACTAACTTCATGAGGTTCTATGTCGAATTGTTGGCGCCATGCATTTCTGATCTCATCAATTCTTCATTTGAATCTGGGATATACCCGCAAGAATTTAAAATAACTAAGATAATTCCTGTATTTAACAAGAGACCCCAACTCAGTGTTTTTGATTATCGTCCCATCTCCGTATCGTCAATTATAAACAAAATAATTGAGAGGGCTATTTATTGCAGAATGCCCAACTTCGTAACGACTAACAATTTGCTAATTACGTCTCAGCGCGATTTTACTAGAGATCGCTCAACTGAAAGTGCAATACATGACATGTTTTAGAGAGAAATATTGAAGCAGAAATGGGGGGCGAAAAATGTGCCCTATCCAAGGCCTTTGATATGGTTGACCATAACATACTTCTGGCTAAGTTGGAAGGATATGGTGTGAGAGGTGTGGTACTGAACCTGTCCAGGTCCTATCTCTCGGGACGGCAGCAGTATGTCAGGATTTCTGATGGTAAGGATACATCGGATTCTTCATTTCGTACTGTTGTGTCTGGGTTACCTCAGGGGGTCAGTTCTTGGACATCTGCTTTTTCTAATATTTATGAATTACTTGCCAAAATATGTTTCGGGAAAAATGATCATATATGCTGATGATACTAGGTGTATACTTAGTGATAGGACTGCGCAAGGACTTAGTATTAAGATAGAGACTGCTGTGAACGAAATGAAGAAGTGGTTTGAGGCAAGTAGGTTAATATTGAACGTGGGTAAATCCAACATTGTCCTGTTTGAAAGTAAATATGTTTCTGTGAGTACTATGCCTGTTCAATATCCTTTAGATACCATTTGTGAAACTAAAATATTGGGTCTCATTGTAGACTCTAAATTGACTTTCAGCGCTCATTTAAGAAACCTTAACCTAAAATTAAATTCTATATGTTACACTATTAGATGGTTGAGAGAGATAATTTCCATAAAAATTCTAAAGTGTGTATATTATGGCTACTTCCATTCCAAAATGATCTATGCTGTACAGTTCTGGGGTCGTCAAGGCTTAAGCATTCGGATATTCAGGGCCCAAAAAAGATGTGTTCGAATGCATCATGCAGAAATTGTTTTAGGGATAGCAAAATTATGACCTTGCCGGGGTGTTATATTTACAAAATTCTATTGGACACTCATAAGTATAGAAAACATCCATCTACTTCTACTAACCAGGAATATAATCTCCGTAAAGATTTACTCAGACCAGATTTTCCACATAGCAGTGAATATCTGAATAATCCATTCTATCAGGGGATAAAACTCTACAACCTGCTTCCTGTGGAACTAAAAATGGCTAGCATTAATCTATTTAAAAGAAAAATTGAAGGGATGCTTATAAATAATGTCTTATATGATGTGTGTGAGTCTGAATCTAAAGCTTGAGTGTGCTGCTTATGTAATGTAGATGCATAATAATACTAGGGATAATTAGTACACTGCTTTTAGATGTTTCAAAATAATTTAATGAGATATTTTTCTATACATATGTTTCGGCTTGATGAGGCCTTTATCAAGAGTAGTTGTATACTAAAATCTAAAATTGTTATACCCTACTAAACCGCCTGACGGTATTTTGTTTTTATTGCACTGTCAATTATGCAGGTGTTTAAAGCAGCAGGTCAGTTGGTATTTAAACACCTGCATAATTGACATAATTGACACCTGCATAATTAAGTTGAATACCTTCAAGGCGTTCAATGTAGACCTGAAAAAAGGGTGACCCAAAGACATTTATCCTTATTAAATGTTTTTGGGGTGACCAAACAACATTGGAGAACTCCATTATTGATAGGACAAAGCTAATGTAAAGAATTTTAAGTGTATTTACATCTGTTAAATCTTGGCAAATTCTCTTTACAAAGCCCAGCATTTTGTTTGCACGACCAATAATTTTATCATGTTCAGTAAATAAAAGTATACTGTCCAAGTAGACACCCAAATACTTGACAACAGACACCTCCTTTAAAAACACGCCATTTACATTATAGACTAATGGGGTTTCAGTCCTCAATCTTCTAAAACGAACAAAACAACATTTGTCAGAATTTAAACACCTTGTTAAACACATACCTACCGTTAAGAACACACCACTTACATATTTCATTTAAGTCACTCTGCAGAATGATTTGATCGTACGAAGACGAGATTTTAGTAAATATTTTAAGATCATCTGCAAAGAACAGGAAATTAGATTTTATTGAGGCACTTATATCATTAATAAAAATATTGAAGAGCAAAGGACCAAAATGGGAGCCTTTTGGAACTCTCTTTCCTTATCTAAAGGTACTCCTGAAGTAGCAGAAAATTCGTCAGATAAGTAGCACTCTAACCTGCTGGTAACGATCCGAGAGGTAGGACTCGAGCTATAATAATAATGAACCTGAGATACCATATTCAGACAACTAAACAACAGTAGGGAGTGACTGACCTTATTAAAAGCTTTGCTAAAGTTCATGTAGATAGTATGAACCTCAGCTCCAGCTGCCATGGCACTAGAAATAAAGTTGGTGTAAAGAAATAGGTTTGTATTCACTGACCGACCCGAGCATAGGGGAATATATAGAGAGAAAGTACAGTGCTTAAGGACAGAAGGAGGAACGCCATCAGGTCCCATCACTCGAGTCTACCTACCTCAAATTTTCGACCTTCGGACCTGCGCATATGGCAGCAGCCCGGTGTTGTCGTTCTAATAATTCACTTCACGCGTGCATATCAGCACGCTTCGTTCGCTACGGGGGCGCAACCAAACAAATCTAACCTTAACTAACCCAATCTAACCCATGACAATGCCCAAAATCAAGAAAAAAGCACTTTGAAAAATATATGAAATAGCACGTACGCATGCATGAAGGCTCAAAATTGAGATAGGTAGACGCGAATGGTCTCATCGGCTTATTTAGGTCAAGTTCTCGTAAGGCCTTTTCTATATCAGTAGCTGTGATGTACATATCTGAGTATTGGTCGAAAATAGGAGAAGTAAATGTTGTGTCAAAGTCATCTGAGTGAGGACTATAAACAGAAGCAAAGTTGGTGCTGACTTTTGGATTTTCCTCTATTTGTAATAAAGCGTTTCATTTATTTTTATCGCTTGTAGCAGTTTTTGGGCGTCCGGTTTTAGCTAAACTTTTTATGGTAACATCACAGAATAACTATTCTGTGGTAACATCGACAAGTTCTGAGTACGGTGGACTCGTTGACAGTGACAGTGACGTACATGTTGTAGCGTAGAACACCTTCTAAATAAGAAGGCCTCATCTCTACATCAAAGATGGCGTTGGCTTTGGGAGCAGGCTCTGACAATAGAAAGCATATTAATTCATATATAAACTACTTTTGTTACTTTTTGACTTCCTAAAAATACATACATAAATAATTTTTATTAATTAATTACATGCCATTTACCAAACTAACAACTTTTCGTTTGGGGGCCATACCTAGCACAGAAAGGAACATAATAATTATTTAATACATTCCGTATGCACGTTTAGCACCGACTTACATGGCATATACAGATTTCGCACTCGAACACTGATTTTAAATTTGAGTCCGACCAATAAAGTTGCGCTGGATGCTAAATACATTTACGGAATGTATAAATGCATCCCAGTACCATTAATTTATCCTACAATTGACACGTTTTCGAGGCACATATTCACTCTACAAAATCGTTTATAAGTGACTTACCTGCTGCAAAAATAGCCAGGACCGGCGCTCCAGTCATCCTGCTCTGGTACTGAATAGAACTGACAAACACTCTCCATTCTTTACTCGCCAATCGCACGAAAGAAAAGTAGACGCAGGGCAGTACTTCTGTCAGCAGTAAACAAACTACGCAAATGGTACAAACCGCCATTACGGGCCTGGCCCAATCTACGTCTCGGGTTTGGAATATTTGTATTAGGGGGATGGCGGTGCCGTCGAGTTCTCTAAAAATTACA
>MU185479.1:0-45911 GCA_016904865.1 Pissodes strobi | reverse complement strand
CTAGAACTTTTATATTTAAAAATATTTTCCATATTTTTAACAACAACAGAGATATTGGACTTTCTCGCACTAACAAACCACCAGTATTTTTAGGCAAGGAATATTATTTAAGTTTAGTATTTGTAAGTGTTTATATAAGACTGTTATACCTACCTCATACCTCATAGATAGTATAAGTAATTGGTGTGGCTGTTTTCTAAGTACATAAATTATAATATTTATTTTCGTTAACTCTTACTTTTTTATCTATTAAGATTTTTGTATTGTTGATTGCGTTCTTGTGTTTTTTATTATCAGATTTTCTTGTTTAGATGTCTGCAGGCTTAGTGTACTTACATGCCATTTATAATTAAAAGTAGGTGTATTACCCATCATTCCCATCAACATTCCAAGTTTTTTTTTAACTTTATCTTCCTGAAATTTTTGATTTGGTTTTGTTTATTTAGTCTTATTTACATAATTAAACTTGTTTTGAAAATATGTGGTGGTCTTTAACTTTCATTCCATACCGATATCTAGTAAATCCATTATTTAAAATGAACATGCTAACTTAATATCCTTTTACAAAATATTCCCATATCTAGTAAAATACGATATTTCATTCCATGAAAAAAATAAAAAACATTCAATCAAGCTCAATTGTTGTATAAAATATAACATTTTATGTAAACAATAATAATAATGATTTAAAAGAAAAGTAAATATGAAACTAAAAACAAATTTAAGAATAATTACAGTTTAGTTGCAGTAAAAGCTGTGGTTTCATCTACAGTATAATCTCATTGCCATAAATACACTATTAGTACCTCTAATACTAAGAACTTTTAGGTTAAAAACATATTCAAATTCCCGCAAAGAGGGTTAAGTTTAGTCAATATCATTTATTATTTGCATTCAAAGAATACTCTCATTGAAATCCAATTAACAATATCGTTAAATGCTTTATTGGAAACCATCGATATCTTACTTTTTGGAAACCAATGACTTTCTATAGTTGAGACAGCCATAGTGTATATTCCGTAAGCAATAAATAACATGATATTTTTTCAATCAAACACTCTTATACTCGAGGAATGGGGAAAGTAGTCTATATTTGACCTAATAATATTATCTTTATAGATGCGATAGTGTTTTCTGTGTGTGGCCATAGAGGCATAGAGGGCCTCAAAAAAGCAGACTGCCTTGCGAAAGAAGGAGCTGGAACACCATATTATGGTTCAGCGCTCTACTGTGGCCTTATGAAGAGCCACATCACCGAAGAACTAAACAAATGAAAATAAAGACCAACTGTCGTCCTTCTGGAGAAACACTCCAGGACTAAGAAAGGCGAAATGGTTTATCACCATCTCTGCGAAAAGAGCAGAACAGCTATTAGAACTGTCGCCGGACTACTCACTGGACACTGCCCGATAAAATACCACCTAAAGTCAATAGGAAAAGCAGAAGATAGCCAATGCAGATTTTGCAATACTGCAACTGAAACCGCAAAACATCTACTCTGCCAATGTCCAACCCAACTCTGCGAAAGGCTCAAGTACCTTGAAGAAGTACAGCTATAACCTCAAGAAAATAGCTTCGTTTGGAAGAAGCCTACGTCTCTTCGACACAAATTAAGTTGTAGGATCATGCACAAAATATCTGTAAAGCTAGCAGAGCCGGGCGGCTGAAACTAGCCAAAACGGCTCCCTAGCAATCTACAATCTATATTGTGTTTGTTTTAATGATGTTGTGATAAAAACCAAAGGACCAGCCCGGATTTTGGATAAATTTGTTTCGAAAATTGCTTTTATTTTTAATTGATTCAAAACCAAATAAAGTAAATTAATTTCGAAGTAAATCGCCAAGAGAGAACTATTAAATAAAATAATAATTTTATTTTGTTAAATCATAAATTGAAAATGGAAGTGTTGAGTAGTGCTCGAATCGCGTTTCAATATTCCCAACATCTGAATTAGGAAATTAAAGTAAATAAGCATAACAGTCATCATACAAGCCTATGCCAATATCATAGGAACTAAGAACAGTCACAATTTGAATCTTACATTTGCATCTAGTTACTATGCCCAAATGGGTACCGGGTAATCTTAACAAGTCACTTGTGGAACGTTATAATGCCTGATTGGGTCTAGAAAAAGTTTGAGTATAAAGTTAAATTCTTTTTAATCTGTTACTATGGTCACAGTAGTGGCCTCGCCGAAAACAGTGTCCTCAGTCTCAGAGACTCGGGAAAAGTCTAAGAAATTAAATCAAAGTCATGTCGACGGCCGAAAATTAGCGAAAAGAAGCATTGTGTGAAATTCGTCACATATCGAAGCAGCAGGTGGTGAACAGGGGTGAAGAAGGTTTCAACGACAGGTTCGGTTGTGAAATTAGGAACTAGACAGTAAGTTAATGTATAAAAATCATAACGTTAGTATGCCTGTATATTCGATAACATTGTTTTGTGAGTGTACTCTAGAATTGTATACATATTCCATTTAACCATCAACCCTCTGTAAATTGTCTTTACCAGGGAATTTTATTTGAGAAATTTTAATATGAATAACCCGTTAAACAAAACTGCTAGCGTCACTCAGTATTTTATTTCCTAGAAAATATAGAATTTAAATCCGCAAATATTCATGAATTAATTTAAGCTCTAGAAATTGTTTGCTGCAAAATAAACCACTGCGGAAAACGGATATGTCTAATTGAATTTCTTTATTAATCTATAATTGCGTGACTGGCTAGCTTACTTATCATGCTTGCAGAAAAATTATAATACTCTAGGAAAGTTAATCCATGGAAAAAAAAATTCACAGCAACTAAAAAATAATACCGGTGAAATCTGGGACCTGTAGATACGAGGTCATATTAACAATTTAAGCGAATCAATTACAAATTTAAGTGAATAAATTTAGCCACTAATAAAATGCTCCCTTTCAATTATTTTATCAATTTAAAACAACATTGATGTGGCTTACATTCATTTAATTATTTTAAATATAGTGAATAGAACTGAGAATAGAAATTAAGTACTGGTAAGAGGCATAAAGTGGATTTCAAGGATTTATATCGGGTGAACGAGGTGGCCAACCAACAGGACCTCCACGTCCAATCCAACGAACACCGTATGTTTCATTAAGATAAGCTCGAACATCAGCTGCAAAATGTTTCGGTGCCCCATCATGCTGGAACCACATGCGGCCTCCTACATGCAAGGCAATCAATTCCGGCAAATCGTTAACGATAAAATTTAAATAGGACCCATGGCTAAGCCTATTAGGTAAAACAACTGATCCAATTATTTCATGATGTCGGCCCATATGTAGATGGAAAATTGATATTTTGAATTGGCTACTCTCAATAAATTTCGATTCCCGTCAGCCCAAGTGTGTAAATTGAGAAAATTTATTATACCTTTTCTAATAAATGATGCTTCATCAGTAAATAGTACAATTCGTGAAAATTTTCTATCGTGCTTTAACTTCCTCAGAAACCATTGGCAAAATTCTTTCCTGGGAATAAAATCCCTAGGCAACAACTCTTGAACCCTTGCAAAATGTTAAGGCCTCAATTGTTGCTCCTGTAGGGTCCTTAAGACAGAGGATGCTGATATATTTCCCAACTCATTTGCAACAATTCTTGTACTTGTAGCTGGCTCATTTTGAACACTATTCAAAATAGCTTCTTCAACTTGAACGCTACGTCGTCGGTATCTATCTTCTGCGTCCAGAATCAGATTTGGCTGAACGACGAAGTAAATTTTCAAATATGGACTTATGCTGAAGTTTTCTTTGAGGAAATTTTTGATGATAAATTCTTACCACTTCGTGTGCATTTTGCTTCGCTTTACCATAAACTAAGAGCATGTCGGTCAATTCATGTGAAGAATAATTTGTAAAAATCATATTTGCACCACCGAAAAATTAACTTTAACAACAAAAATATCTTTAGTTACAAGCAAGAATATCAAATTTATTTATTTGTCAATAGATCAAAATCTGTCAATCTTTTATTTTTTCCAAAACTTACTTATTTCTTTCGCATACGTTTTGTCAATTTTCATGTGGTTAATGTGGTTTTTATCCTTTCTTCGAAAACGAGGTAAGATACGAAAACAACTCGAGACAAAAAAAAATAATTTTTAGTGGCTTAATCATAAAAAAATATAAAAATCGCAAAAAAGTCAGTGGCGTACATTTTGTTCGTCAATAATATTCGTTAAGGTGCCTTAGGAGACGCCACTGGACTTGACAATTTTAATTTAGTTAAAGAAAAATTAACCCTTTATCACTATAAATAACGCTGCCAAATTTCAACTAAATCGGGAAAAGGATATTTAAGATATTTTAAAAAAGTCGTTTTTTTTAAATGTAGCTTGAAAACTAAGCATTTTCGGACCTATGTTTATATCAACTTTTTTTCTTATTTTTGTATGACGAATCTCCAGCCGAGCGTTGGCGCATGTTTTTTTGAAACACCCTGTATATATACCTTTAGCTGCACCCACCTGATATTATTATGGTTTTAATATACCATTCTTAATGAAATTCCAGAACATATGGTGAAAAGCGCATTTGATACGATTTATACATGTTTAAAATTGGACTTATAAACTCTGATTACGTAAACTTATTATCAAGTACTGTTCATATACAGGCAGATTCAACTTTTTCTCGTGCCTTTCAACTTAAATTATTGCATTTTAATTGACAGTTCTCCTTTGCAACACGATATCTATCAGATTTCAAATCCAACGTTTCCTCTTTGGCCCCCCATCACCAATATTATTTTTACAAACATGGACCTGTCCAACACATTATTTCTTATTTACTTATAAATCTGGTCAGGTCAGACTTGAATTTACACATTCAAAAACTTAATTTTATTATTAGTCTTACCGTTCTAGGAGAGTGCACTTTAAACGAATCGATCCATATTTGAAAATTATTCACAGTGTGGAAGCTTCCAATGAAGGTGAAGAAGGCAAAATTGCAGAGAAGTGACAGGAATAAGAGCGACGCAATCGTAGACGATCTCTGAAACAGAAACGCTTATTAGTCTATATTTAGGTTTCCTATGAGAATTTGCTTTAGGAAAACTAAAATTACCATCGCACAAACGAAAAACTGACCTAACCTTTCTTTTTTTTTAATGAAACACTCATTATAAGATTGCTTATGATGAATGTCCTTTTTCTGGCTCTTCAAACCTACCTCTCACGTCGATGACACATATGATTAATGATGGGCTCATCACACCACAATTTTATCTCTGCAACCTGTGAACTTGCTATCAAAACGCAGAAGCCACTGACACCCCGAAAGGTTTGGTACTACAAAACTGCAAAGTGCTTTAGGAACCAAAACACCTCTGAATCTCCGGATGAGATAACTCAAATTATCCTATCTGGTATGAAAGCTTTCATCCTTTCTTCTATGAAACGTATCAACTGCTCAAGAGCGGTCAATGTAAAAATGCCGCCAACCGCAAATAGCGTCAAGATCTGACAGCCGAAATCGAGATATATTTCATCACGCCTAGAAATCAGTGTAAGCGGACCTTTGAAGAGAGCAAGGATGGATATAACGAGCAAACGAGCAGATCCCGAACAAGCATTTCAACTGTCATAACGGATCGAGATCATCTTGGTCAGTTAGCAAACTGACCAACGATGATGGCTCAATAGCGGATACGGTCAAAGGAAAAGTAAACAATCTTGCCAAAATGTTTGTATCGAATTCTACCTTGAATCCTCAAGGGAAAACTCCCAACAGCAATCCCGAGAGTGAATTCCTGAATGCCAGGTTTGGTATTTCGCCAATGTGATGTGAAAAGAATACTCAAAGGTCTAAACTCTAACAAGGGGGTTGTTTTTTCTTGATTTGCACGAGAGGACACTTGCTCATGTATTCCTTTGCATGAGCTGCCACTGATTAAAGTATATAATTTAGCTGAAAAAGTGGATTGATAAATACCTACTTATACCTATATATTTGCAGATGCCACGCACACACCGACACCAATATTGACGAAAAGACGATGAAAGAATGTATCGCGAAGGGCTTGAAAGTGAAGGAAGCAGCTAGGTACTATGGTGTCAAAAGGACTAAGTAGCAATCCCGAATTAAAACGCTACTAACAAAAACATCAATAGAAGAAATTCTCAGGGATGATTCGGGAAATGAAAGCGAAGGAGATGGCCCCAAATACAATAGCAAATATACTGCCACGCAATGTCTTCACAAGAGAACAAGAAGATGAACTAAGTGACTACATAAAAAATCATCAAACCTACACCATGGATTATCATACAAGCAGATTAGAAGTGTGGCGTATAATTTTGCAATGTCAATTTCCAATTGTAACATGCCTAGAAATTGGGAAATAAATAAAGCAGCAGGTCTGTATTTCGTAATTTAATTTTTAAAAAATGATAAATTTTCATTTCATTTGTAGGACTGGACTATTCAGTCTTATGAAGAGACATCAAGAACTGTCATTGCGAAAACCAGAAAGTACCAGTTTAAGCCGTTCAGAAGATTTTTACCAAGATATAGAAAACGTCTTAAAGTGGGCCAAAAATAAAGATATGACCGTAATAAACGCTAAAATTGGCCGAGGTGATAAAGATGAGTGGGTTGATAAACATGGATTAGGAGAGCGAAACGAGAGAGGGGAGCGTCTGCATCAGTTCTGCCAAGAAAAGTCAATGGTTATTGCTAATACGCTTTTCAAACACCCCAAGCGCCGCCTGTATCCCTGGAAATCACAACAAGATAACCCTCAGCATGTAGTCAGAAATCAAATAGACTATATTATGGCAAAACAGAGATACAGGAACGCAGTAAGAGACACCAAAACATATCCGGGTGCGGATGTAGGCTCAGACCATGTATTGGTAGTAAAATAAATATAATAAAATAAAATAAGTTTTATTCATACTTTCGCCATTTTACAATGGATGTACATGTCAATCAAAATTATAAGGAATCATTTACTTAAAATAATCTTCTCCAATGTTTTCACTTAGATAGTCTTTCACTGTATAGTACGCTCGCTTTGACAAAAATGTTTTTATTTTATTTTTAAATAAGTTATAAGGCATGCTTCTCAAAACAATGGGAAGTTTATTGAAGAGCTTTACACCAATATAAGATGGCGCGGTTTCGTATTTCCTCGTCTTGTGTGCAGATGTACTTAAAGAAGGTCCGGCTCGTGTGTTATAATTATGATAGTTATTATTTGTACTAAACTGTAAAATATTTCTTTTGACATACAAAAGGCATTTAAACAGATATATGCATGGAACTGTTAATATTTTGTTACTAATAAATATTGGCCTACAAGAATCGCGCCCCTTCAGGTCAAACATCAATCTAATGCACTTTTTCTGGGAAACAAACACTCTGTTAATGTCACTAGCACCTCCCCACAATACGATATTGTATGTTAGATGACTATACACCAACGAATAATATACGTCAATCAAAACATTACGATCCACTGTATTTTTGAGTCTTAACAG
Organism: Pissodes strobi; assembly: GCA_016904865.1. NCBI lineage: Eukaryota > Metazoa > Arthropoda > Insecta > Coleoptera > Curculionidae > Pissodes > Pissodes strobi. Next base: position 38,401 of record MU185479.1, on the reverse strand, counting down.
AGCATAGTACGATTTGTTTACTTTAGTACAAACGTGATTAATTTGTTCAGTCCAATCTAAAGTGTTATTTATAAATAGACCCAAAAACTTAGTAAATTTAGAGCTCTTTAGTTCCAGATCCGGACCAATTCTAAAATTGGGAAGCACAGAGCTTTTTAACGAAAATTTTATAACAACTGTCTTATCTACATTCATTATAAGGGAGTTTAATCTACACCACTCATCAAAAGAAACGAATATGTTTCGCACTTTTATTTCCAGTTCCTCAGGAGTCGATGCTGTGACCACAAAAGACATGTCATCCGCAAACATTATTAACTTTTCGGCTTTAATGTGAATTGGCAAGTCATTGACATATATTAGAAATAGTAGTGGTCCCAGCACCGATCCCTGTGGAACACCCAAGGCAAGCTTGCATTCTCTTGATTTAGCTTCGTTTACTTTAACACACATTCGGCGATCACTCAAGTAAGAACGCAACCAGGCCAGAATTTGACCCCTAAGCCCCATATTATATAGTTTGCTGCACAGAAAATCAATATTAAGGGTATCAAATGCAGATGAAAGATCAAAAAACAGACCAGCCGTTTGAAAGCCAGCATCCACGCTCTTGTAAGTAAATTCCAAAAACAAATTTGCAGCCATTTCTGTCGATCTATCAGCTATAAAACCAAACTGATCCTCTGTTAGTAGAGAGTTTATTTCTAGAAATTTAATAATTTTATTACACATTATTTTTTCAAAAACTTTAGATACAACACTCAAGATTGTAATAGGTCTATAATTTTCTATGTTACTAGGGTCATTCTTTTTATGTACGGGCAGAACCGTTCCCAATTTTAATATGTTCGGAAACTGACCAAGATCAACTGATCGATTTATTAAATATGCCAAGGGTTCGGAAATATAATCGACAATGTTTTTAATGAGCTTTGTACTTATTCCATCACTTCCACAGGATTTTACATTTTTCAGGCTTCTGATTGCTGCTCTAATATCATCGGTTTCAACCGGTAAAAAAACAAAAGAACTTTCATTCGGCATACACAAAGTGCATTCTTTAAATAATTTACCCTTACCGAAAGCCTTGTAGCGGAGATCAAGGTCAAAGTCAAAAAAATAAAGAAACCAGCAATAAAAGCCAGAATTGATACGCAACAGCTGAGAGACATCAACATCATGAGAGACGTTACCAGGGATATAAACAGGAACCTACAAAAGCAAAATGAAGAGGAAGGCGCAAACTATAATGAAAAGGAACCAGAAGACATGTGGAGAAGCTTCAAGTCGGCAATGATAGAGCTATGCAGAGAATACCTGAGACCAAGCAAGAGACAAAAAAGACAAGACTGGATGACAGATGAGATTCTTGGGTTAATGGAAGAAAGGAGAATAGCCAAAACCTCCAGAGACCAGAGGAAGTACCGAGAGCTGAAAAACAAAGTATAAGGTACGAATGTCACCAAGCCAGAGGAACATGGCTGATGGGTAAATGCTCGGAAATGGAGGAGTTACAACAGCGACAAGACATACATAACCTCCATAAAAAGATCAAGGAATTTACCGGCACGAGCAGAAAACAAAAGCCGCACATTCTAATAGACGATGAGGAAACATTATAGTAGATATAGAGAAGCAAATACTACAATGGAAAAATTTCATTAAAAATCTGTTCGATGATCAGAGAGTAGAGATACAAGCCAGTACTGAAAAACAAACGGACCCGACCATTCTGAAAGAAGATGTAAAACGAGCAATAGAATCAACAAAAAGCGGAAAAGCTCTGGGTCCAGACGAAATACCGGTGGATGTGTTGAAGTTGATTGAAGAACAACACTTGGACTCTATAATAGCCCTATTCAATAGAATATATATAACGGGAACCATACCAGCGGAATGACTAGAATTGACTTTTGTTACAATACCCAAAAAGGAAAATGCGAGGAAATGTGATGAATATCGTACAATCAGCTTGATGAGCCACACATTGAAAGTGTTCTTGAAAGTTATACACCGCAGAGTATTTCAGAAACTGGAAAGTAATATCTCGGATACCCAGTTCGGGTTTAGAAACGGATACAGTACTCAGGACGCATTATTTGCATACAATGTCCTCACACAACGCTGTCTCGATGTCAATCAGGAAGTTTACGCCTGTTTTATAGATTACAATAATAAGGCGTTTGATAGAGTGAGGCATGACCAGCTAGTAGAAGTGCTAAACCAGAAAAACCTGGACTCACGAGATATCAGGATCATTGTCAACCTTTGCTTTAACCAAAGGGCAACAATGCGAGTACAAGAAAAGACGACTGATCCTATTGAAATCAAACGGGGCGTAAGACAGGGATGTGTCCTCTCGCCACTTTTATTCAACATCTACTTTGAAGAAATGTTCACCAGAGCCCGTGTATGCGAATTGAGAGGCATCACAGTAAATGGCAAGACAATTAATAACTTGCGCTATGCAGACGATACTGTCCTTCTTGCTGGAAATATGCGGGACCTACAAGAACTGCTGAACAGGGTCGTCACTGCCAGTCGACATTTTGGCTTGACACTTAACACAACAAAAGACCAAATACATGATTATAGCAAAGAACAACGCTCCGCAAGAACACCTCTATGTAGACGGAGACGGAGAACAATTAGAGAGGGTTACAAGGATCTGGGTACAAACATCACCTGCACCTCTGATTATTGCTCCGAAATCAAGATCCGTATAGAGAAAGCACGTGCAGCTTTTGTCAAAATGAAGAAGATGCTCTGTACCTGCGACTTGGGCTTAGATCTTAGAATACGCATGCTGAAGTGCTATGTATTCCCGGTACTGTATTATGGCGTAGAAACTTGGACCCTTAACAGAATGTACGAAAGAAAAATAGAATCATTTGAGATGTGGACCTACAGAAGAATGCTCAGAATATCGTGGGTGGAGCGCATGACCAACGCAGAAGTGCTTATCAGAATGAATAAGAGGTGTTGAAGGAAGTGAAGAGAAGAAAGATCACCTATCTGGGTCACATAATGCGTGGTTCAAAATATGAGATACTCCACTTGATAATCCAGGGGAAGATTATGGGCAAAAGGTTCAACATGTTTTCTGCAGATCTATTCAGAGCAGCAGTTTCCAAGGTCAGGATTGCCATGATGTTAGCAAACCTCCGATAATGGAGAAGCTACATGAAGAAGAAGAAGCCGTTCGTTGGACTTTAATAAACCTGTGGTGGATGACTTTTTTGGAAAATATGCTTCTGGTGGAAGCAATAAGCAAACATTGGATATGTGGCTAACAAAGCGTATGAACGTGCGTTGTCCACCAAAATAACAGCCAAGCTTTCGAGAAAACTGGTTTATCGCCAATCGACTGGCTAATATTTTCTCAAGATGATTTTGTAGCAAGCAGTGTGACAGATAGACCTCTAATCCCAGATGAATCTCCACGAGAACCTCGTGAAAATCGATCAGCAATTGCTCATATGGGAATCCATCAACTGATGCTGCTCATGATGAGAAACCAAATATACGAGAAGTTGCTCCTCCGGACCTTTTATACTCCTCGGCGCAACCTTCAGCTTCTCGTATGAGCCTGGAGAAACTGGTTCCTTACCCCAAAGCTTCCATTACTAAACCAAGGAGTGGTAAAAGGAAGTTGAAATCAATAATTTACACCGACACTCCTGAATTGATGATAAGGGAGAATATAGAATTGGAAAAAAAGAGAACGCAAGTAGTAAAGGGAAACCGGACGGTGAAAAAAAAGCATGAGGAAGACTTAAGGGATTCTGATATCTCAATGGATGATGTTGAATCCAACAGCAGTGATGACTTTGAAGAGCTAGAAACTGCTTCCGAGGGTGATATTGAAGTTGGGGACTACGTTCTTGGTAAATTTCGTACAGATTCTGGAACATTGATGCACTACGCAGGTCGCATTGAATAAGTAAATTCCCCTACGTATACAATCAAGTTCATGAGAAGCAGGGAATTTAGCCAGAATTTATTTTTCTCATCAGTGGAAGACATAACTGACACTTATATCTCGGACATTGTTGCAAAACTCCAAGCTCCGCCTCAAACTGGCACAGCAAGAACTTCTTCAATGATACTTTCAGTTTTTTATATAGCAGTGGCTCACACACTGGACGGGGATCCTATGGCGCTCGACGAGCGGTGTATGTACGAAACTTTAGTTCTCTTAATGTAAAGTAATTGTATGAAATAAATAAGGTCAAGTTTATAGAGCTTTTGTTTTAATAATGTACTGACGAATGTACCCTACCCCTAGGCTGAAAGTACCCCAGTTTGAGGTACTTTCGTCACTTTTTCACATTTCGGAAAACTCCAAATAACTAAAGGATAGAGGTAATACAGCGAGCCAAGCCTGTGTCCTATCCTTTCCCAATCTATGTTAATGGGTATGATATCTACGAATTTGTTTTTTATACATACATGTATATCTGACACTTTTTATAATACAAAAGGGCCGAATGTACTCCCTACTCCCCTAAACACCGCAGGACCTGACTGGAAAAACACTGACGCTGACGTCATTCATATAAGTTTGCTGGACGCCAATACCGACTGATAATCAGATCGACTAACTAGGACGATTCTTTTTTATAAAACAAGATCAATTTTAAGCTTTAGGACATATCGTTGGATTAAATGTCTCAACCTTATACTATGACAAATTTTAGACTATACTTACTTACCTCTAATCCCATCATAAAAAGCGCCGTAACCACTAGGATTATGGTAACACCCAGAACGTCAGGCCAAGGCTCACCCAAAGAATGCTGCTCCAAACCGAACAGGAACTCCCTAAAATGGCCTTGGCTAATGTAGTCGATCGTAGCGCTGGCCAACCTGGCGCATGTAGCGGCCGCTACAAGGTTGGTCAGAATGTCCATCCATATGATCAGAAAGGACGGTAGGTTGGCTAGCCGCTTTCCTTTGAACTGATCAAGTTCGTTGGATACCGTTGTACAGCTACAAATGGCTATAATACGAGAAAGTCTTCTTAATACCTTGAAATTTCTATATTTAGAAGTTTGAGGAACAATGACATCATTATAATTTGAAATCAAAAATTATTTTGAGATGTCCAGAGGTAGATAGAGAACAACAGGATTTGCATTCTCCAGTCTTAACTCTTGAAGTGCTGGCCCATAGCATAGTACAAAAACAATACCATTTGCACTATATGTACGTGGTACCATGCGCCAGCTCTTTAAATTCGATGACTATACTTAATTGCTAATAAATGCATAATACATAGATGAGATTTTCTACGAGTTTTAAAACAAACAATAATTGCATACAATTAACGCAATGATACAAAAATGAGAATGTAGTGTTTATTAGACTCTTATTTTACAGTCAGTAATCTTAATATTATATTTTGTTGTGATCTAACAGTTTATTATTTTTTATTTTTCATTATGTCACCTGATAAAACATTTTGGCATCATAGTCTACAAAAACTCCATTACGAATTACTAACGTGCAAATAATTGAAAGAAGATTGACAGAGACATATAAAGCAGTAAGTATCAGCAGCAGCATCAGCGAAAAATATAAGGGGAACTACTTCACATATCATCCTTTAAATGAAAATAGTACATCAAAGCCCCAAGAAGAAGAAAAAAGCATGTTTGATCAATAGTTTACTAAATTCCCCTATTTCACCTCCGAAAGGATCATACAAACGCATTTCGAAGGTACAGAAAAATACAGTATAAGTTTAATATAACTGATATAATGAGCACGACTCCGTACACGATTATTATACATACAAAAAGCAAATATAATTTACCTACAAAAATGTTGCTGTTGTAAAGCAACTTTTTCAGTAAGTAAAACACTTAAAAAATATATTTTTTTTGATAATTTTTTGTTTACATCTCCTAAGCTAATAATTTAGTTAGGTTGAGTAAAAAATTGCAGGGTGTTCCATTCGAAATAACGTATTTACTGCCATGTGTGGCAAAATTGAGACATTTAGCAACGTTGCCAACACTATTTTAAAAACTCATAGTACCATGATTAATTTAGTAATGTTTAGCTTTAGCGGCTTTGAACATTTTTTTTCTACAAGCGTGCCGGAAACATCACTTTCCCTACACATTTTAATTCCGAAAATTTCCCGCCAGCGAAAGTCTTTTCAAGAGCGTTACATACAATTTTCTGCAAAATTAGACACCTTAATATAATTATCAAATTTCGAAATATTTCGCTTAATTTTTTCATAAAAAAAAAATAAGTAATTAATTAATTTATACTCTCTGAACCACCCCATGCAATATATTTAAAACAACAAGCTTTGACAACATGTCGTGTTTCACATTGGTTCCCATAACGCCAATTGTTTGCCAAAGTTAAAACCAAAAAGTTTGTCAAAATCACGTCCTTTGACATTTTTTAAGTTTTTCGCGATTTTTTCTGGTTTTTATGGCAAAATAGGGAATCTTCAGAAGACGAAATATACGAAAGGATTTCAGAAGCAATAGCTGTTGCCAATTTCGAACTATTTCCAGCCATATCTCGAGAAAGGTATGAAAAACAATTTAATCATGTTCTTAAGTGGACTCGGGAAAAGGTGATTAAAAGCTACAAAAACGGTTTTTCTATAGCTTCTTTTCTGGATCTAAGCAAAATTATTAAGCCCAATGCTCTCTGGTCTCGTTTTTCAATGATAAAAGCTAAAATGAAGATAAGGCAAACTGCTGATTTTGGAAAATTCTACAAAATTACATTTTTAAAAAACAACATAGGCTTTAAATCGAAAAAGCAAATGTTTTAGCAAAGCAGCCAAATTCATTTGTTGCTTGTATAGACCACCTAGTGAACACCAACGTAAACGGCTTTTCTCAAATCTTGGATATCAAATTGATTATCTGCAGATCAACTATCCAACGGCAGAAATTGTCATAGTAGGAGACTTCAACGTACGTAACATCGACTGGTTGGAACACTCTAACAAAAAGGACGATGAAGGACGAGAAGCCGAGACTTTTGCTATAAGTCACGGACTGACTCAGCTGGTTGACGAACATACCAGGATTCTTGAGCGTCAAAAAGACTGCTAGATCTATTCTTAACAACTAATCCTGACCTTTAAACCGCAACTGTCCAACCTCCGTTGGGCTCATCAGACCACAATCTTATATCCGGACCTTGTGAACTTGCTATCAAAATACAGGAGCCACAGGTACCCCAAAAGGTTTGGTACTACAAATCTGCAAAGTAGCGTGATCTTCGCGAGTTTTATCTTTCTTTTTATTGGAATGATTCATCACGACTTGAAACCAATGCAGATCAAGAACAAGCTTCTCAACTGTCCTAACGGATCAAGATTCTTTTGGTCAGTTGTCAAATCTGCCAATCAGGGTTTCTCAAAGACGTCAATCCCACCAGCCAAGAAGAGGACATTCTTGCCGAATTGTTCGCTTCAAATTCTATCTTAGATCAACAAGGAAAGACTTTCCTAACTATTCCGAGAGTGAATTCCTTAATCGAGGTCTTTTATTTCGCCAACGCGAAGTAAAACGAATGCTCAAAAGCCTAGACATTAACAAGGCCGCAGGACCGGATGGCGTTCCCGCAATAGTGCTTAAGAAATGTGCTGCTGAACTAACATCTCCACTATGCAAGGTTTTCTCCCTATCATGCAGAACTGCTACAACTGCTAGCTGGAAATGCGCTCAGGTGGAACCAATCCCGAAGAAAGGTAAAAACGATTTCAAATAACTGCCCCAATTGCCTTAGTTCCCATAATGTCCAAAGTTATGGAGAAACTGATCAACGAATATCTCTTAAAATATCTCGAATTGGCAGGCATCATAAGCGGTGGCCCTTTCGTAAACACAGATCAATAGGATATCTCCTGATTTATGTGACCTACCTGTGGACCAACCATCGAGCGCTACGGTGGATTTCATGCAGTGCCTCTCGACATGTCCAAAGCATTCGATAGGGTGTGTCATGACGGATTGTTAAGCAAATTGACGGTATACGGACTACCACCAACACTGCTTCTATGGCTTTACAATTTCTTAAGGGATCGAAGCATCCGAGTTAGTATTGATGGACATCTCTCGGAGGAATTTCAAATCAATGCCGGAGTTGCTCAAGGGCGTATATTATCTCCCACACTGCTTTTTATTATTATCCTTTATTACCAGCACATTACACATCAAGTAAAAAAGCAACGTCACAAAACATATTGCACTATTGCATAGAAAATATATCTTTACGTGTACCCTTACATGTATATGAATATTATACATATTTCTAAAATTGAAATTTATAAATTTTATCAATATAGCAAAACTTTCAATACTAAATACAGACAACATAACAACATTATTTCCAAAATATCAATACTAAAAATGACAATATCAAAAATGAACTAAAATTTTATTTTTTTTCAAAAACTATGTATAAAAACAGTTTTGTTTAACATGTGGTATAACAGCCTTTCTAAAACATTTTACACCCATTATATATCTTATTGTGTCTGGTAGAGAGCGGTAAGCACATACTGCCATATGCAGTATAATGGACTCCCTTCATAAAATGATGAGCGGTGGGCAAGGACCCTCAGATCATTTCCACCTCTAGTGTTACTAACTCCATACCTCGATCATAAAGCTCACGATTCAGCAAGAAATGATGTGAATTTCTTTTCATCAGCATAACCAGTGAAAGAAAATACAAAGAAGGCACTGTTATTATGCCCAGTTCTTTAAAGTGTTTCCTACACGATGTCTGAGGATGTAGGCCCAACATGCACCCAATAATCCTTTTTTGGGTAACAAAGATTCTTTGAGCCACCCTAGAGGATCCCCACGAAGAAATACCATAATTGATCAATAACTGGACATGAGCAAAATAATAAACACGAATACAGTCCAGGGAAAAAATGTTTTTTTAATCTACGAATGACCGCACATGCACTACTGAGCCCTGAATTCAACCGATCAATGTGATCTTTCCTTGCCTTAGGCAACAATCCCATGTAACCCCCAGAAACCGGTACGACTGACAGGGATAGACTTGTCAGTCAATTTTACAACAACCGACTCCCGGCCTTCTCGCTTTCAAAAAGTCAGAAGTCCGGTCTTACCTGCATTCAGTCTTAGAGAGTTATCCGAGCATCACCGAGCCATGGTAGAGGTACCCTCTGACTCTGGCAAAAGACAAGTGGTATTGGCCTCAGCGTACTTCCCAGGGGGACAAGAAGAACCCCCTCTCCAACTGATCGAGAATCTGGTAACATGGTGCAACAGAAGGAACAGACAAATAATTTAGGGCTGCGTCGCGAATGCACACCGCACTATATGGGGAGCACAAATATCAATAAGAAGGGTGGGCATCTTTTAGAATATTTGTCTTCTAAAAATTTTATTTATTAATAAAGGTAATAACCCCACCTTTATAAATGCGGCAAGAAAAGAAGTTTTAGATATAGCTCTATCTACCCCATTTATAACAAACTACATAACCAACTGGCATGTCTCGGACACTCACTCAATGTCCGATCACATGCACATTCGCTCTGACATATCCGTTGAAAATACTAAAATGGTTCCTTTCTAATGCTCCATTACATGCAAAACAATTCGCATACCAACCATCGAAATCTACCACCCATGCTCTTCAAAATCTCGTCCGCGATATAGAGAAGGCACTGGCTGAAAAAGAAATGGTGCTGTGTGCATTTCTAGACATAGAGGGTGTATTTGACAACACCTCACATGAATCCATTCAGCGCTCCACAACCCTCAGAGGAGTGGAACCAACCACTACAAAATGGATAAAATCCATGCTAACCAGCCGTGAAGTCACCGCGACCATTGGAGAAACAGCTGTCACGGTCATAGTAATAATGGGATGCCCTCAAGGAGGGGTCCTATCGCCCATGCTTTGGTCTCTGGTTAGATTCTGTGTTTGCAATTCAGTTCCCGTCGGGACAAGACATGTTTTCTTTATTTTTTTTAAGGTTATGTTTGTTTATTTTTATAAATTTGGGTTAGTTTGAGTTAGTTTTATTTGGTTGCGCCATGGAGCGAGCGAAGCGAACGGAGGGCCATACCTGAAGAGTGAACAGTACTCTAAAGTGACGTTAACCCACCAATCGGAAGCGGCTAATATAGCATAGTGCCGTAAGACTGTAAAGGACCTTATAAGGCACTCACCGGCCAGCAGCGCAGGAGCGGTTGCCTACTTTTCAGAGTAAACTTAATGCATTAATTCAAATACCAACGCATATATCTGGAATATCGTCAAAAGAACAAAAATTAGGGTGCCGTTGGACTCCGCAGATACAGGGCAACCTATTTGGACCAGAATTGTTTTTTATCCCCACAGGGGGTGCGCAAATTATACCAATAAGAGAAAAAAGATCGTTTCACTCCGTGTCACTGCGCGCACACGCGCCTTTTTGTATGTATGGAAGAGAGATATGCAGGTGTATGGGAAAGGAGGGGGTGTGGAGGGCCTCTGTGCCCATGCGGCCGTGGGGGGTTTTCCGTAAGGGAAGGCGAGAGAGGCTCAGAAAACAAAAGCATTAAATTCAAAACAATTTAAGTATTATTACTGTTATTGACCAAAATTATTTGAAATTCTTATCTAAAATGACAATTTCATCACTGCAGTTGCCTTGCAGTTACACTTAAAAAGTAGTTTGGACGATTCTGGCTTGGTCCTCCAAGGTGGAATCCAAGCGTCTTTTTCCTCTTTCCACTTCCAGTTACTGGGGCATGGAGTGGTCTGGATGGGAAAGAATTGTTTACGCCAAATCTGTGATTGTAGAGAGGCCCTGAGACAGTGGAGGTGGAGAGCATCTTCAGTCGGCGGAATGGATTCTAGGGGGCGATTTCAAGCCGAGAATAGACCTCGTCGGCATTGGTGTTCTACCATCGAAACGAATGGTGTAGAAGTCTATGCAACAAGGGGCAAAACCGTCATCAATAACTGCGGTAGGATTGATTTGGACAGTGTTGCCCCTTGCAGTGATGAAGATGCGGACTCGAGAATATTCGTGCATGTCACTGATGCCGGGGTGCAATGAGAATCATTGTCAGGGCTTCTGATACGGACGTTACTGCACTGGCATGTTTCGCAGTGCTGCAACTGCCCGACCTGGAGGAATTGTGGGTGCATCGTCCTACGAGCAAAAAGAACAAGATTATCGCTGTCCACGAGATATGCAAAGTTTAGGTAAATTTTATTATTTCTACATATTTAATAAATTTAAGTTGTCGAAAGTTTCTAACCAGTTCAATATTCGTTTTCCAGGACCCGTAAAATTACTCGCGATTCCCGCCTTCCCCGCGCTTACGGGATACGATACGGTGGACGTATTTTACGGCATAAGGCATGCGCTTTCTCTCCAGCCACAATCCGTCCAGGCTCTGGTGAATCAGATGACAAGGCAAACCTTGCACACTTCCAGCTGCAGAAGTTGGTTATAGCCATGTATTGCGCGTGAGTTGTCTATTCCTTTTTGACATATGTTGCCGTGTCTAATCGCTTACTTTTAATTTTTTAAATTCTAGTAGCAAAAGCTATGGTTCTATAAACCATTGCCGACCGGGCCTATTCTTGGCTTCAAATCTCCCCCTAGAATCCATCCTCCCACTGAAGACGCCCTCCACTTCCATCATCTCAGGGCCTCTCTACAATCACGGATTTGGTGTCAACAATTCTTCTCCATCCAGACCACTGCATCCCCCAGTAACTGGGACTAGAGGGAGGAAAACGACACATGGATCCCAATTTAGAGGACAAACCCATAATAATCGTCTGAATCGTACAAACTACTTGTTAAGTGTACCTGCAAAGTTGCACGCAAGGGAAACTGCAGCAGTAAAATTATAGCACTCGTGACCTGTATAAATGCCCATGCAATGTTTAATAAATCTCTATATAATTATTACCCAAGAATTTACACGTTCTAGTAAAAGAGTTTAATTTGTATTCCTTTAGTTTCAATTAAACGTTTTAAATATTACCATTGACAATGTTTCATGATATCATAAATTTTGTGATAAAGTGTGATAAAATAGTAATTTTAGATAAGAATTTCATATAATTCTGGTCCTTTTAATAATAAACAAAAGCATTATTCCAAACAATTAAAGCATTATTAATTTGTTTGGAATAATGCTATTGTTTTCTGAGCATCTCCCGCCTTCCCTTACGGAAAACCCCCGCACGGTCGCTTGTGCACAGGAGCGCTCCTTTACACTTACTCCCCACTCCCCACATTCTGCACCCTCTCACACTCACACCTACACCCCATCCGTACATACACAAAAACGCGCAGTCACGGCGCGAAACGATATTTTTTCTCTTATTATACCAATTTATGAGCCCTCCCTGTGGCGGTAAAAAAAAACAATTCTGATCCAAATAGGTTATACCCTGTATCTGCGAAGTCCAACGTTACCCTAATTTTTGTTCTTGGCCGTTTTCTTCCAGATATATAGGCCGGTATTTGAATAAATGCATTAAGTTGTCCCTGAAAAGGAGGCAACGGCTCCCTGGCCGCTCCTGCGGCGCGTGCCGGGAGGCACCACTTCTTAAATGTCACTTATAGGTATGTACTTGAATCGTACCAAGTTTCATCCCAGTAGAATGAAATGCAAGGTTGGATTGAAATATCTGCCTTACTCTCCGTACTATCAGGGTGTAGGAGCAAATTCGTTTGGAAAAATGTCGTCTGAGATTGCAGCCTACCTACATCTTCTAGAACCTCAATGCTATAAAATTTAATAGTTTTAGGCCGTTCGGGCATCGGTGGTCGCATGCGGGAAAGTATAACTTTCCGCACTCGTTTGGATACTGGATATTAACTATTTTATTAACCTAATATGGATTCTGGGATTTACGAGTATATTATGTATTGAGCTTGTTCGAGCACACTGCTGTATTAGTTAGTGGCCTACCTGATAACGTCGATGTACAACTTGCAATCAAAATAGCCAGGATCGATTCGCCTCCTGTAAATTCTGAAGAGACTAGGCCAATCAGAATGGTGATTCCGAAACACCAATGGGTTATCGCCGGGGCGAAGCCCTGAAGACTGCTCATCTCGAACGAAATCCTGAAAATAAAAACCGAATAATTTGAAGTAAATAAAAATAGTCTTGTTTCGTAAAAAAGTCAATTTTTTTCTCAGTTGACGTTTTGAGCCTGCGGCGCAACACACCAATGTTATCCTTAGATGCTTTAATTATGATCCGTCAAACATTTACTTCAGACTAAGTGTTTGAATTCGAGTTTTAAAGTCTGAATTTAGAGTCGAAAAACTGAACGCAAACATATTAGGCATGTATTAAGACCTTAAAATCTGAATTATCTCAAGACTAATCACAGTGACTCCTTTACCATTTTCGAAGATTATGGCACCAAACCGCCGGCCGTACCATTTCATTCCAAACGTAAAAAAATGGTAAATTTGGAATTATAAAAAAAATATCATTAATTTTCGTACTTAAACAAAATTTCGATGAAGCAATATTAGTTTTAAATAATCTAAGTATGATCTGCCAAACACTTTAATTGAATTAATTAAGATTAAGTTTTTGGGTTAGGGTTTTAGTCTAAACTCAGAGTTGAACGTAGACTTTACAGTCTAAATTCAAAATTATTAGTTCTGAATTAAATTTTTTAAATCTGAATTATCAAATGATAATTCACAGTGAATCCTTTACATTTTAGTAGTACGAAAATGAATGCTTTAATAAAGAATTAAAAATTTACGATTTTATTTTTTAGTTTCAAATAGAATGATGCCATAATCCTATGAAAATGTATAGGAATCACTGTGAATTATCTTGAAACATTTCAGATATTTTCATTCATAATTCAGGAGCTATAACTTTGAATTTCGACTCTAAAGTCCACATAGTCAGTTTTCAACTTCTAATTCATGCCTACTTTAAAAGCGAATTCAATCTCTTGGTCATAATTAATTCAATTAGTGTTTTACGGATCATAATTAAAGTGTCTAAAAATATTAATGCTTCATCGAAATAGTGTCTATAAGGACGAAAATTAATATTTTAAGAATAAATCATGCAGAGGACTCAATGTGAATTGCCGTCAGTTATGACTTTAAAGTTTTAATTCAGAACTAATAAGACCGAATATTGAATTTAAAGCCTGCATTCAGTTTGGGTTAGTCCAAGTCATTTCACAATAATAACACTTAGGAGCTATAACTTTGAATTTTGACTCTAAAGTCTACATACTCAGCTTTCAACTTCTAATTCATGCCTATTTTAAAAACGAATTCAATCTCTTGGTCGTAATTAATTCAATTAGTGTTTTACGGATCATAATTAAAGTGTCTAAAAATATTATTACTTCATCGAAATAGTGTTTAAGGACGAAAATTAATATTTTAAGACTAAATCAATATTCACGATTTTTCTTTTTTATGTTTGAAATAAAACAGTTATGCGATTGGTACTATGTTTTAATCATAATCATAGTAATACATATATAAAATACAGGGGGATCAGTGTGAATTGCCTTCAGTTATGACTTTAAAGTTTTAATTCAGAACTAATAAGAACGAATATTGAATTTAAAGCCTGCATTCAGTTTGGGTTAGTCCCAAGTCTTAGTCTTAATTAGGTCAATTAAAGTATTTGGCGGAACATAATTAAAGTGTCTAAAGATAATATTACTTCATGGAAATTGTGTTTTGGTACGAGAATTAATGTTTAAAGAAGAAGCCAAAATTCACGATTTTCTTTTTTTGTTTGGAATAAAATGGTTCAGCGATTTAGTGCCATAATTCTAAGAAAAGGTAGAGGAATCACAGTATATAATTTTCAAATTTATCAGAATTTAAAGTTTTAATTCAGGGCTGATAACTTTGAATTTAAACTTGAAAGTCTGCATTCAAACGCTTTGTCTTAATTAATTCAATTAAAGTGTTCTTATGGCACATCATGATTGAAGTGTTGAGACATAATAATGCTTTATCAAAATAATAGTTAAATATGAAAATGAATGCGTTAATAAATAAATAAAAATTCACGATTTTATTTATTCAGGTTTAATTAGAATGGTGCCATAATCCTATTCCTAAGTAAATATAGAATAATCACTCTGAATTATCTTCAGACATTCAGATTTTTAATTCTAAATTCCCTCTACATACTCAGTTTTCAATTCATGCCTACTTTAAGACGCGAATTCAAACTCCTGGTTGTAATTAATTCAATTAGTGTATTGCGGATCATAATTAAAGTGTCATCGAAATAGCGCTTAAGTACTGACATAGGACCCATCGCATAATTATTTTATCCCAAACGCAAAGAAGGAAATCGTGAATATTGATTTATTATTAAAATATTCAATTTCGTTAAACACTATTTCGATAAAGCAATAATACCTTTGGACACTTTAATTATGATCAGCAAAACACTAATTGAATAAACTTAGACATCTCAATAATATCTTTAGACATTTTAATTATGATCCGTAAAACACTAATTGAATTAATTAAAACCGAAAGTTTGAATTCGCGTTTTAAAGTAGGCATGAATTCATAGTTGAAAACTGAATGCAATTTTTGAATTCAAAATTAAAATTTATTGGCTCTGAATTAAAACTTAAAAATCTTAACAATCTCAAGGTAATTCACAGCGATTTCTGTACATTTCGAAAAGGAGAAATCGCGAATAATGATTTATTATTAAAATATTCATTTTCGCACTTAATCACTATTTCGATAAAGCAATAATATTTTTAGACACTTTAATTATGATCCGCAAAATACTAATTGAATTAATTAAGACCCAAAGTTTGAATTCGCGCTTTAAAGTAGGCATTAATTCACAGTTGAAAACTTAAAAATCTTAACAATCTCAAGGTAATTCACAGCGATTTCCCTACATTTCGTAAAGGAGAAAATCGCGAATAATGATTTATTATTAAAATATTCATTTCCGTACTTAAACACTATTTTGATAAAGCAATAATATCTTTAGACAATTTAATTATGATCTGCAAAACACTAATTGAATTAATTAAGGCCAAAAGTTTAAATTCGCGTTTTTAAGTAGGCATGAATTCATAGTTGAAAAGTGAATGCAGTTTTTTAATTCAAAATTCAAATTTATTGGCCCTGAATTAAAACTTAAAAATCTTAACAATCTCGAGGTAATTCACAGCGATTTCTCTACATTTCGTAAAGGAGAAAATCGCGAATATTGATTTATTATTGAAATATTCATTTTCGTTCTTAATCACTATTTCGATAAACCAATAATATCTTTAGACACTTTAATTATGATCCGCAAAACACTAATTTAATTAATTAATACCAAAAGTTTGAATTATCGATTTAGAGTAGGCATGAATTCATAGTTGAAAACTGAATGCAGTTTTTGAATTCAAAATTAAAATTTATTGACTCTGAATTAAAATTTAAAAATCTTAACAATCTCAAGGTAATTCACAGCGATTTCTCTACATTTCGTAAAGGAGAAAATCGCGAATAATGATTTATTATTAAAATATTCATATTCATACTTATTCACTATTTCCATAAAGCAATAATATATTTAGACACTTTAATTATGATCTGCAAAACACTATTTGAATTAATTAAGGCCAAAAGTTTAAACTAGCGTTTTAAAGTAGCCATTAATTTATAGTTGAAAACTGAATGCAGTTTTTTAATTCAAAATTCAAATTTCTTGGCTCTGAATTAAAACTTAAAAATCTTAACAATCTCAAGGTAATTCACAGCGATTTCTCTACAATTCGTAAAGGAGAAAATCGTGAATATTGATTTATTATTAAAATATTCATTAATCACTATTTCGATAAAGCAATAATATCTTTGGACACTTTAATTATGATCCGTAAAACACTAATCGAATTAATTGAGACCAAAAGTTTGAACTAGCGTTTTAAAGTAGGCATAAATTCGTAGTTGGAAACTGAATGCAGTTTTTCAATTCAAAGTTCAAATTTATTGGCCCTGAATTAAAACTTAAAAATCTTAACAATCTCAAGGTAATTCACAGCAATTTCTCTACATTTCGTAAAAGAGAAAATCGCGAATAATGATTTATTATTAAAATATTCATTTTCGTACTTAATCACTATTTCGATAAAGCAATAATATCTTTAGACACTTTAATTATGATCCGCAAAACACTAATTGAATTAATTAAGACCAAAAGTAAGAATTCGCGTTTTAAAGTAGGCATGCATTCATAGTTGAAGACTGAATGCAGTTTTTGAATTCAAAATTCAAATTTATTGGCCCTGAAGTAAAACTTAAAACTTTAACAATCTCAAGGTAATTCACAGCGATTTCTCTACATTTCGGTAAGGAGAAAATCGTTAAGATTAATTTACTATTAAAATATCCATTTTCGTACTTAATCAATATTTCTATAAAGCAATAATATCTTTAGACACTTTAATTATGATCGGCAAAACACTAATTGAATTAATTAAGACCAATAGTTTGAATTCGCGTTTTAAAGTAGGCATGAATTCGTAGTTGGAAACTGAATGCACTTTTTAAATTATTCAAATGTATTGGCCCGGAAAATCTTAAAAATCAGCGATTTCTTTACATTTCGTAGGATTATGACATGGCACCAATCGCATAATTATTTTATTCCCAACATAAAGGAGTAAAGGAGAAAATCGTATATATTGACTTATTATTAAAACATTCGTTTTCTTTAAACACTTAAATTATGATCCTAATTGAATTAATTACGACCAAGAATTTGAAAGTGGACTTGAATTCGAAGTTGAAAACTGAATATGTGGACTTTAAAACCGAAATTCAAACCTATTAGGTCTGAATTAAGACTTTGAATATAAATTATTTGAAGACTATTCACAGCGATTATTTTGAATTTTTCTAGGATTATGGCAGCATATCGCAGGACCTTTTATGCCAAAAGCAAAAAACAAGATCGCGTATTTTGGTTTATTATTTAAACATTAATTTTCATACTTAAACACTATTTAGTTGAATCAGTATTATCGTTAGATACTTCAAGTATGACCCGCAAAGCACTATAAGTGATTTATTTAAAACTGGAGACGAAAATCTGAATGCTCAGCCTGAATTAAGACTTTAAAATCTGAAATATTTGAAGATTCACAAGGATACCTCTATATACAATTTCGTAGGATTGTGTAAATTTAACGATTTTTTGTAGATTTAAAACAGAAAATCGTGAACTTTAATATATTATTATTATCATATTCGGGTTTCTTTGTTTAAGTACTAATTCGAGGAAATGTTACCTTTATATATTTTAATTGACCAACGAAAACCTTTAATTGAATTCATTAAAGCCCTAGTTCAGGGTTCAAGTCCTCAAGTCACGCTACAAAACTACTAGGAAG
This sequence comes from Pissodes strobi, assembly GCA_016904865.1. NCBI lineage: Eukaryota > Metazoa > Arthropoda > Insecta > Coleoptera > Curculionidae > Pissodes > Pissodes strobi. The sequence goes on along the minus strand of MU185479.1, from coordinate 19,990 downwards.
GAAAACTGATAATTAATTGAATTATTTTAATTATTATCTATGTTGTGGCTTCAAGTATAAACTACTTTAATGACCGGACCGATTGTTATTCATCATTGCGCCATAATAGTAGCCAATCCATGAAACCAGAAAACATTATCCCAATCTAGAAAGTTGATGACAATAAGCAGTAATGATAATACTTATTATTACGACTTGGTTAGTTCAATTAAAGTAAATTGAATTAGCTTGATATAACAATATATAGGTACTCACCTTAGTTACGTAATCAAACAACTCGAAATTCTCTTAACATTTGTTCAGCTAAAAATCTACTATTACGTTACATTTTTATTAATACCAAACAATATAAATTAGGGTAACACACTATATTGATCGCATTAAAGCCTCTGAAACTACATCACAGTCGCTAAAACCGGAAAACCCTATGTGTGTCGCTGAAAGGGGGTTTCAACTGCATTTTCCATTTTTTTCCCAGTAGGCACGGGGAAAATCGATAACGTCCTGCGCTCTTTTGATAAGACTGTTTTTTAGACAATGCCGCTAATTAATTATACGGCTTTTCTAAAATTGCACTTATTAGATTAGATTACTATACCCTTATAGACTGCAGTGTTAATTTTAGAAGGCCAGTACTTATATAATTGGAAAAGTGAAAATAGATGTCTAAATTTCGTGCCTATACAGGGTGTCAGTTTAAACAGTTTCACAGGGAACATCTAGAAAACTACAAAAAATATAAGGAACGCTGATGTTTGGAATGGATGTAATATAGTGTAGCTACCTCAATTAAAATCGGATTTGTTCTCAATATAATAAGTTTGATAAAAAAAAATCAACTATAAATTAAGATTGGTATGTACTTCTTTTAATATAATTTGATGAATAAATGTCAAGTTATTCATCAAACTGATCAACTATTATCCCATTATATTTCGTAAATTAATAAAAAAAACCCATTTTCCAATTGTCTGGAAAATATTCTTTCGTTGCAGAATACACATCTTCAATCAACACCCTCTGAACTAGAAAAGCGTGATATCGATATCTACGATGACGTTGCGAGTAGGGAGGAGGCTTTGACAATGGAAAACGTATTAATTCATGTAAAAAGGAATAATAATACAACCCATTTTCAAATTGTCTGAAAATTGCTCTCTAGTTACGGAATACATATATTCAATCAACACCTTCTGAGCTAGAAAGGCCCGATATCTAAATCTAAGATGGCGTCGCAAGTAGGGAGAAGGCTTTGACAATGGAAAACGAATTAATTCAATTCAAAGGACCTTTGTTACTCTTTGACTTCCAAAAAATGCATATCTAAATTATTTTTAAAACATAATAACAAAAATTGTTGTCAATTTTAGAAGACTTGGACTTCTACTTCTGATTCGAAAAATGGAAATAGATGTCTAAATTTCGTGCCTATACAGGGTGTCAGTTTGAACAGATTCAAAGGGAACATCTAGAAAACTACAAAATATAAGGAACGTTGATGTTTCGAATGGATATAATATAGTGTAGCTACCTCAATTTTGAAATTGCAAACGAAAATACCCTCTTTGACAAATGATTTGGGTTCGAATCGATGGCTTTGTTTTCAATAATGTAAGTTTGATAAAAAGATTTTTAAACTATAAATTAAGATTAGTTTGCACTTTTTTAAATATAATTTGATAATGGGATATGGCCCATCAAATCCCATCGTCCTCCCCAGCGGCGGATCTAGGGACGCGTGGACCTCAGGGCAAATGATATTTATGGGCCCCGACATTGTATATTTTAAAACTAGGCTAAGGCATCATGGGGCCCTTCTGAACCTTGGGCCCCAGGGCGGCGCACCGAACTGCCCGGTGATATGTCCGCCACTGGTCCTCCCCCAGGCTGGAGAACACCGAAGTACAAACGCTGGAGCTGATCAATGACAGTTTGTGATAAGAGGGGCTGCATTGTATTAGCAGGCAGGAACGTCAAACTGGTGAGAGCAGTTTGAATACGGGGAGTGACGCTCCCGCCATTCCGAGTTGCCATGGGATATATATGGCCTATCAAATCCCATCGTCCTCCCCCAGGCTGGAGAACACCGAAGTACAAACGCTGGAGCTGATCAATGACAGTTTGTGACAAGAGAGCAGGCAACGTCCTCCTCCAGGCTGGAGAACACTAGAGTACAAAGTCTGGAGCTGATCACTGGGGAGTGATCCAACAAACCCCATTTTTACCCCTGTCAGACTAGGGACCACCAGAGCAATGAGTTTGAGGCCGATGCTTCCAGTGGAAGTGGCCCCATGTGGTAGATGCATACGCCTACTCGCCTCCTCCGGTGAAAGATCACCCCACCGAACTGGGAGGCGCTAAGTGGTTTTCCCAAATCACGTTCCGCTTCCGCGCTGGTGTTCCCGGCTTCCACAGTAGAAATATATGGACATTTCGCACTAGCCCTTACAGAAACACAAGTATGTTCTACAACAACAACAGTGAACTACCCGTATCCTGGTTACGACTTACATAGCCCATTTAGACATAAGTTCGGAATATGCCTTTTTGTACGAAGCGGCCTTTCATGTCACCGCGAGGAAACACTCGAACCGAACAACCTTGACGTCATGTGGCTCAAGTTCACCGCCAAGGGATTAATCAAGTTTATATGTTGTCTCTATCGCCCTCCGAGCGATAGAGCCTATCAAAGCTTTTTCTCAACACTAGCTACCACTTTTGACTCAATACAGGTCGATCACCCCAGTTCAGAAATAATCGTTCTGGGAGACTTCAATGCCCACAACACCAACTGGCTCAAACATCACAACAAGACCGACAGCGAAGGTAGAGAAGCTGAAGCATTTGCCATCGGGCTTACTCAACTTGTAGACGAACCAATTCGAATCTCAGAGAGGGGCGAATTCGCCGCCCTCCTGGATCTTTTCTAACCACCAATCCTGACCAGTACAAAATTACAGTTGGTCCGCCATTAGGTATTTCCGATCACAAACTTATTACAACGGTGTGTGAATTGCCACTCATACAGAAGGACTCACCATTGCCTCGCAAAATCTGGCATTACAATTCTGCAAACTGGGCCGATCTAAGGGAGTTCTACCTAGATTTTCTTGGCTCGACGTCTGCTTTGGCACTGACGACCCGTCAGTCTGCTGCGAAGAGATCACGCAAGTAATCTCCTCAGGAATGGAAGCATACATCCCAAATTCCATCAAGTTACCATCAAAAGGAAAGCCCTGGCTCGACAGAAGATGCGAAAGAGCTGTAGGTAGGAAACAGCAAGCCTGCAAGTACTGGCAGCAAAATCAGACCGCTGAAAATCGCAATTATTTTATCGAAGCGGGAAACGAGTGCAAGCGTGTGATCGACGAAACTAAGGACAAACACGGTCAAAGGATCAGGAATAAACTTTTGCAATGCCCCAGTTGCTCCAGGAATTTCTGGTCGGTAGCAAAGGCAGTAAGTAACAACTTTACAGAAACGTCTCTCCCACCTTTGACAGACGAACGTGGCATCACGGCGACTACAGCCAAGGAAAACGCAAACATGCTCGCCAAAATGTTTTCTTCGCACTCTACCTTAAACGTCCCTCAAGGCAAGACTCTCCCCACCATATCGAACATCAACACTACCATGGCAGAAGTCAAATTTCATCACCGTGATATTCGTAAAATCTTTAAAAATCTAGATACGCAAAAGGCATCAGGACCTGACGGAATACCAGCCATCGTGTTAAAGAACTGCGCCTACGAACTAACACCCGTTTTTTCCAGGATTTTTCTTTGTCTTACGGAAAAGGGATTTACCCATCTTCTTGGAAAGTCGCTCGAGTGCAACCTGTTCCAAAAAAAGGCAAGAAAACCACGCCCTCAAACTATCGTCCAATTGCCTTGCTTCCAATAATCTCCAAAGTCATGGAACGTGTAGTCAATCAGCAACTACTCAAGTATCTCGAGAACAACAAAATAATCAGCGATAATCAACACGGCTTTCGCAAAGAGAGATCGACAGGAGATATATTGGCCTATGTTACTCATACATGGAGTTTATTTATTTATTTATTTATTTATTTCAAACAGGATATATCCTAATTTCCAATATTCAAATTATAATAATACTTAATACATAAGAAATGCTTATACATAAAACATTTAAATTTACAGTAGATGTACACATTTTGATAGTACGTAATACACAAGAAATGCCTATACATAAATCACATTTAAAGATTTTATTTGACAATCCGATATTCATTTATTTGACAATTCATAGATTTTAAATATTCTTTTAAATATTCTAAACCCACACAACCAGATTTAGACCTTTCTTAAAAGTTTCCAATGAAGGAGAGACTCGTAAATTTTGAGGTAAACGGTTAAATTCTCGTAGACGTTTAAAGAGAAGAGAATTCATTGCTCTAACAGAATTTGTTCTTCTAATATATATTATCGCGGTTCCTTGTTCCATAGTCATGGACATCCCTGTTAAAGGTAATTCGTTTTAGTAGGTAAGAAGGCAATAGACCATTTAGTGCCTTATAAATAAATATTAATATACAAAACCTCAGTCTGGATTGTACGTTTCGCCATTGAAGACATTCATGCATCATAATTACTGGTGTATATCTGCTACATTTCAATATAATACGCATGCCTCGGTTTTGTAACCTTTGTAAAGCTGCTTTACTTCCATTATCCAAAAGATACAATAAACTAGGACAATACTCAAAGTGAGGTCTTATAATTGTTTGGTAAACCGTAATTCTTGAATTCATTGATAACATTGGTGCAACTCTAGAGAAAAAAAATAGCTTTTTAGATATCTTTTTATAGATGTAAGAAAAGTGACTCTTAAATGTTAAACAATTATCAATAAAAAAAAACAAGTATTTAATCTCTGTAACCATTTCAATATTAGCGTCATATATTTTAATATCTGAACAATTTCTTATCAAAGAATTCTTATATCTAGTTGTTAAAATCATCGATTTTGTTTTTTGGATGTTTAACTTTAGTTTATTTATATTTAGGTATTTTTCAAGCCTTTTTAGTTCAAGATTCAACATTTCAACAGCTTTATTTAAGTTTGTGTCATTACATGAAATTAATGAGTCATCAGCAAATAGGTTAATAAAATTAGCATTTGATTCATAATGGATATCATTTAAATAAATAATAAAAAGAAGTGCCCCAGTACACTACCCTGGGGGACTCCAAAGAGGTTATGCAGTTCATTGGAGCCAACAAGATTAATTTTAGTTCTTTGCTTCCTACAATACAGATAATCAGTCAACCAGGATAAAGCCGTTCCCCTGATACCATAGTATTTGAGTTTTTCAATCAGAGTTTTATGGTCGATTGTTTCGAAAGCCTTGGGGCAATTGAGAACTACGGAGAGTCTCGAGCGATTGCGTTGGATATTTCAAAGGCATTCGACAGAGTTTGGCATGACGGACTGCTCAACAAACTACCGTCCTTCGGACTGCCAGCCTCTCTCTGCAGCTGGCTTGCCAGTTTCCTTAACAGCCGATCTCTGCATGTTGCAGTCGATGGACACATCTCGGACACATTCACCATCAACGCGGGCGTGCCTCAGGGTGCAATACTTTCACTAACTCTGTTTCTCATCTATATTAATGACCTGCTGACCGAAACAAATAATCATGTTTAGAGTTTTGCAGATGACAATACCCTTGTCTCCCACTTTAGATCAGAAAAACCGTTACCAGCGACTGAGACTCATCACCGCAGACAGGAGTAGATTACAGCAATTAATCAAGACCTGGAGAAAGTTCAAACTTGGGGCGACCGAAATTTGGTCCAGTTCAATGCAGCAAAGACCCAAGCAGCCACGTTTACCAAGAGGGCCAATACATCGGGCCCTGATATCATTATGGCAGGGTCGACCATTCCTTCATCCTCGTCAATCGGACTGCTGGGTATTTCGGTCAACAGCAATATGTCCTGGCATGACCACGTTGCTAACATCGCAAAATCAGCCTCCCAGAAGCTTGGTGCGCTATTTCGGAACAAAAAACTCTATACACCGCAGCAGTTGCTCTTGCTCTACAAAGCGCAAATAAGACTGTGCTTAGAATATTGCTCACATATCTGGGGTGCCGCACCAAAGCACACCCTAAAGCTGCCGGATTCCATTCAGAAGAGAGCTGTGCGTCTCGTCGGCGACCCCGAGTTGACCCGGAATTAGATAGTCTGGAACACCGCAGACATGTAGCCGAGATATTTCTGTTTTACAGATACTTTCACGGCAGATGTTCCCAGGATTTGGTCCGCCTCATCCCGCCCCTGGCAGCTCCTGTCAGACAGTCACGACAGACGGCAAGAGCGCACCAGTTCGTCGTAGAACTGGAAACACCTCGAACATCGCTTTACAAGAACTCCTTTGTCTGGCGCACTGCATCACTGTGGAACTCACTCCCAGGACATCTGTTTCCCACTAATTACAACTTCCAAATATTCAAGAGCCGTGTCAATCAACATCTTCGCACACACACCGCTCGTCGAGCGCCATAGGGTCTCCCTTTAGTGTGTGTGCCACTGCCATAAAAAAAAATTGTGATAGCCAAGGGCTAGCACTTGATTTAGTTTAAATTGTTTCAACAAATTTGTTTTTTAATTGATTTTGATTGTTTCAAAAATTAAATTAGGATTGAGCTAGCTCACCAATAAGTAAAATAAGTTCGTCAAAAGTTAATAATTTTTGCCTAAGAAAAGTGCACGACAAAGTACCTATTATAAGCCTTATTAAAATAAAATAACTTACCACTGGAATATATTCCAAATAAACGGCATGGCGTTTTAACTTCACAAGATTCGAGATCGGATCGCGGTTGATTTATACTTTTGTTTTTTTTTTTGACGGTAGTATAACGCGATCGCGAAACTAGATGAACTAGAAAGAATATCATCCGCTGTCGAACGTTCCCACGTAGTCCCCCCAAACTTTGTCCTAAAAAAGAAAACCATCGGCCAGGGGGCGATTCTATTAAAAATATTCCCAGAACAAAGCCAATTGAAACGAAATGCGAAAAATCGTGTTCTCCAATTTTAATTACTTTAATTTGGTCTAGATGGAAAAAAGCATGTAGGAGTTAATTTTAATAGGGTAATTAAGTTTGGGATTTAAAAAGCATGTACCCAATTTTAATAGGGTAATTTGAAAAAATTAAAATTTGGAACACTCGCTGGGATTGGAATTTACAAAACATGTTAAAATGCTAATTGACATATTAAAACTTTCGGTGAAATTTTAAGTGCTCTTAGTAATAACATTTAATAGCTGCAGGTGCAGAATCCAGATTTTTCTAGGAGCAAACAGCTCGTAAAAGTTGGTATAAAAGCGAAAAATTATCTGGGAAAAAGTAGTCTGAAAATAATCTTCACGCGTTGTAGCACGTCATTCTATCCGAATGGGACTCGGGAAATTTCTAGTATAAATTTATTTTTCAGGTATGTTACTGTGTCCAAATTGTTACAGTATTGACCAAACGGTAAATAGTGTCTCGAAGTACTAGAGACTCGTGGAAGTTAAATAAGAAATTAAGCAAATTCATTCGTCGGCTCGAAAGTAATGTAAAGAAACGCTGTTTGAAATTCGTCACTCGTCGAGAAGGAAGGTGGTCTAGAAGCTATTAAGGCAAGGATAGCAGGTTGCAAATTAACATTAAGTCCAACACAGTAAGTTTAGTTTTAAATCATAATGCTTAGGGTGCCTGTATAGTTAGAAACATTTATTGTTGTATGCCACTCTGTATTTTATTTATTAGGGAATGTAGATTTTATTTTTATCATATTCTTAGATAGAATTTAAGCTCCAAGGAAAGTTTGATACAAAGTAAATCCCAGCGGGTTAAGTGTTATGCTAATGAAATTTTATTTTTTTTGTGCCACAACTGATTGTCTGGCGAACTTTTAAATACCTAGGTCACATCAGAAATTATCTGAACGAATTTGAGCCAACCAATGATTAAAATATAAAAATGCTCCCTTTAAATTGTGTGCTCCCTTAAAGTCGCAATCTCAATTATTATTTTAAACGGAAAGTAATTTGGCCTACTCTCATTTAATTATAACTAAGGGTAGATTTGAGTACTGGAAAGTGGAATGAAGTTACTGACTACTAGGTAGAGAAATAGGGGTTGTTGCCCATGTTGTCTAGGTAAATTATTTTCAACAAAATAGGGTGTCAACACACTGGTACTTCGAACCTGGGTTCAGGAAATGAATAGAAGTTGAAGAAAAGGCCGAAAATACAGCAGGTACGTAAAAGGGTGAAATCGGCGTTCATTACACTATCAGATAACCAATAGAAGCAAATGTTTCAATTTTTTCCATATATTGATTACATATTGCCCAATATCGTCAATTAGTTTCTGTTGTGAAACGTCACACCAATTTTATTTATTAATGCTCTTGAAAATTATTTTGCCCTTAAAAACATTCTCCAGTATTATGAAAGCTATAAAAACTCTTATTTATTAACGTTTATCTGAAGCCTGACAGGTCATTTTGACCGTGCTCGAATTTCAGGCTGTTTCTGTTGCATTTTATAAGCTCTATAATGTGTTGATGTATTAATGGTTCTTTGTGATTCGAAAGAAGTGCGTGGAAAGAGACAAAGAACAAAATTTTAAGTTAGTCAGAAGTTGGTAGAAGTCACGTAAGGTCTACGGGCTGTCGAGCCTGTAGTTGCTCTGCCCTTTTTTTAATAATGCGATAATAACAAACTGGCCTTTGAGCCATTTGTTGCTCTGCTCTTATGTTACGCTCTTAAGTCGCATCTCTGCAGCTCTAAATTACTTTGTTGAAGTTCTCTCTACCCCTTTTGTATTGCTCTGTTTTTTAATTAAATGTTATCGCGAGAGTTGGAAGAAGTTTTGGAAGTCAAAGTGTATTTTGACCACTTACAAGCAGTTCTGTAGATGGTTGTTTGTTATAGTTAGTAAGAAGTGAGAAGAGAAACGCGTAGTGATTAGACTGATTAGCGGTTAATTTAAGGTTGTTGTTAATTTAGTTTTTAACGCATTGGTGTGGATATTTGACACTAAGTGTGTCGGACGAAGAGTAGGTTTAAGTACAAGCATTTGACTAAATCATACCAGTATTTAATTTCCTTTTGTACATAGACGTTTCGTTTTTATTAATTAACATTAAAATTAATCAAATTTGGACTTTTGTGTTTAATGTGGGTTAATGTAACTTTTCCTGAAACAATAAATTCAGCCTATGGCTGTGGTCCTTCGAACATTTAACCAGAACCAGTTACGCGGTTCTACGACATAATCCAAGTGTTATGTCCCCCTTTGTGTTGGAGTGAGAAGCACCACCACTCCCCTCCATTTGGTCCTCCGAGAGCCGGATACACCTTCAAAGGAAAACTGTAACCAGCACCCCAGGAAAAGTAACATCACTGCTGACGCCTGTTGTACACCGAACTCTTTGTGAAGAAACCCAGGAACAGTGAGGTGAGGTTAAATGAAGACAAAAAGGTTAGTGACTTTTATTTCGGTATCACCAGTGACTTAAATTTAATTCTCGGACACAACTCTGCCATTTAAACGTATAACGTTTTTTAAAAAAAAGTAGCTCTCAATAAATATTAATTAAACTCTAAATAATAAAAATATATTAGATCTAGACTATTTTAGTTATTCACTATTTTAATTAATTAAATTTAGTTTTATTTAGCTCTATTGGAGGCTCTACAACTTTTACAAGCTAAAACTATTACTTTTATCGCTTATTTCTCTATAAATAGATGGCTCTATGGTTGCCCTGAATTAATTTGTTATTTTATGTCGTATATTTAAAAAATTATATTCATGTTAAGCTCGCACGTTTCTTGAGTATAGCTACTTGTTTATTTTTATTTGTTTATTGATATTTTTCTCTGTATTGTGGTACGGAGTTTGTAGTTAGTAAGCTAAAAATGCACATTGTTTTTTTGTTGTTTTAAATGTTAACCCTGATTGGGTTTATGCCCAATTTATTTACAATATTTAAATTGTTTATCCCTGTTTCTCTATAAAATTGTATATTTTTTAAGTTATAATAAGATGGATGAGTTAAAAACTGCTCGTAAGTTTGCCAAATCTTCTCTGACACGAATTTTAACGTGGATAACAAAAAACAAAGACACTATAAATGAAGTTAACGCATTTAAAGCTAGGGAAGTGCATTTGAATGAAACTTTTAATCAGTACTCCAAAATCCAAGACCAAATAGAGATATTGGATGAGGATGGGACTGATACTGAAAATAGGGATGAAATTGAGGACAAATATGTTCAAGCTCTAACTGATATTAAAAACTGTATTGATTTCTTATCTCCTTTAAGAACTCCATCTGCACAATCTCAGCCAATTATTATTCACCAGCAACCGGTAGCACCTCAGATTTCGCACAATGTAAAGTTACCCGAAATTAGTATTCCCTTATTTTGCGGAAACATCTCTGAATGGGAATCTTTTTATCAACTGTTTTCGGCATTAATATTAAATGATATTACGTTAACTAATATCCAAAAATGTATTTATCTGAAGTCATTTCTTAAAGGGGAACCACTCAAACTAATCGAGGCCCTAACGCTGACACATGACAATTTTCAAACAGCCTTAGATATTCTTATTGAACGATATCGAAATCAATTTGTTATTATAAATTCGCTTATAAATGCTCTAGTGAATTTACCAAACATAAATAAATGCAACGCAACCTCTCTTAGGGATTTTCTTACAAGTTGTAAAAGAAGTTTGGAATCTCTTAAAAATCTTAAGTGTCCTGTTGAACACTGGGATTTATTGCTCTTAAATATTTTAGAACGTAAATTAGATTTTGGCACGCGTAAGGCGTTTGAATCAGAAAGGAATCTGAAAAAATTGCCATCAGTCACTGAATTTTTTAAATTTTTAGAGAAACGTTGTAATGTTTTGGAAAATCTGTCAGCCTCTGACATACCTACTCAAAGACCTTGTAAGCCCCAAATAGACTCGTCTTTGAAGCTACATAACAACAGATTTTCTCATGTTGCCAGCAATACTTTTGCACCACCCCCTGTAAATAATCCTAATCCCCCGTTAGCTCGTAATTTCCATTTACCGAATAAACATTGTATATATTGTTCTGATGATGGACACAGAATTTATTCATGCGAGCAGTTTAAAAATTTGCAACACGCAGAAAAAACTAAATTTATTCGTCATAAACAAATATGCATGAATTGTTTGGAAACAAGGCATGCAGAAGAGTCTTGCCTCTCTCAAGGATGCTCTATTTGTTCGAGAAAGCATCACACTCTTTTAAACCTAACACTCGTGGAAATAACTCAGGTAGATATTTTTCGCAAAATCTTGCAAACCCTTTACCCTTTCAAGATAGACAACCACTGTCGCAGACAAATGATCGTTCCCTGCCCTTTAATCAGAACTCAAGAAGATCTTTGAACAATCAACAATTTTCACGAGAACGACAGGACAGTACTCAGAGGCAATTACCCGAAAACTCATCGTTATCTGCTATCTCAAATAAAAATGCTCGTATTTTATTAGCGACAGCTACCGTTACTCTATATTTTCTAAATAAAACCCCTGTACAAGCTAAACTGCTTTTAGACATTGGCAGTGAAACCCATTTATTACCAAAAGACTTGTAACAAAACTCCAATATACTCCTTATGATCACTTGTTACACATTTCATATATCGCAAAATTCTTCAATGTCCAACAAAATGGTTGACGTTTTTATGTACTCGAATGTAAATTTAGAGAAAAGATTTTTAGTCTCATGTGCCATTTTAGAGGAAATAACATGTAATCTTCCCCAAACCCCTATTGACGCTAGAACTTTTAAAATCCCTGCACACTTACAATTAGCAGACCCAAGCTGTTTTATTCCCTCTGAAATCGACATTCTTATTGGAGCTGACGTTTACTATGATTTGTTCGCAGAAGGAAGTTTTAAGTTAGGAAAAAATTTACCCTTCCTACAAAATACACATTTAGGTTGGATTATCGCGGGCAGTGTGCCGCAGTACCCAAATCGCTCTTTAATGCATGCAAGTCATGTGGCCCTGAGGAACGAAAGTGTTTCGTTATTTTTAAAAACTGAAGTATCGAATGCTGACCTCGATAACGCTCTAATTAATTTTTGGAAGTTAGAAGATATACCCAGTTATACTCACTTGACATCGGACGAAGAACTGGCGGAAGAAATTTTTGTAAAAAACACAAAGATTCTAAAAAACGGTACTTTTCAAGTAAACCTTCTCTTAAAAACCCCCAATGAAAATCAAAAACTAGGCGACTCATTTGCAATGGCCAAGAAAAGGTTTTTTAATTTAGAAAAACGCTTTGATAAAAATCCCGAGTTAAAATCCGACTATAAAAAAATTATCGACGAATATTTATCCCTAAACCACGCAAGAATTGTGCCTCTTGAACTTCAAAATATTAGTGGAGATAATAAATATGTTTTACCACATCACTGTGTCCTAAAAGAAAGCAGTTCAACCACCAAACTTCGTGTGGTATTTGACGGATCTGCTGTCACTAGCTCTGGTTACTCTCTTAACGATACGACCTTAAAAGGTTTTCAAGTGCAGGCTGACTTATATGACATTCTTTCAAGATTTCGACTTTTAAGTACGTTTGCACTACTGACATAGAAAAAATGTACAGGCAAGTGAAAGTTAACCCAGAACAAACCTTTTTACAAAATATTATTTGGCGTGAAAACCCTCATGACCCCCTGCAATGCATCGAATTATCTACGGTTACATATGGTACTAATAGCAGCGAATATTAACTACGACAAGAAGGCGCACTCAATGGCAAGAGAGCGCTACAAAGGAATCGTCTTCGTTGCCTGGTAACAATCGGCGAACTTCGCCGCACACAGGTTGAATTTAAATAAAAGCTGGCCATAAACGATATTTTCGTTTGCGTTATATCTAATCACATTTATGACGAAATTATTTATAGCACTCTAATACTCTATTTGGCGTTGGAAAAACACAATTGATATCTTCTGAATTGTTTGCAGCGCCCTGTCAAACTTACGTTATGTTTTTTTTTTATTATTATCACCAAATAAATATTTTGATAAAGTTTGTATTCAACTGGCTGTTTCAAAAATCTGTTAACGTTTTTAATTAGTTATTATTGATAACAATACTCAAGGTATATAATAACTAATATTGAAAAGATTTTGATTTTGTGTTAATGATTTCACCATATTTCCGAATACTAATATTCTGACAAAAGACATCAAGAAGAAAATGTTGCTCGAATTTGCCCCATCTTTTAATATTCAACTAAATTTTGGCGTTTTGGGTGATTTTAAAATTGGTTAAAGGTTTCGCACAATATTTTCACTGTATATTTCATTCCTATTTTGTAATACAAAACAACTAAAAAATAGAGATATTATCTTATATCGAATATTGACTCAACTATAGAATTTAGGCGTGAAAATTAATCTGACAAAAGGATGAGCTGTCTATGGCCGCCGCGGCAAAGGTCGCCTGATTGTTTTATTTGTATCATGGCCTGCCGATATTCTGCTAGTGGTTCGCGCGGGGAAGGAGACACACCGTTCACATGCCGCCGCATATAGTTTTGCCCAAATACATAATAAAGAAATAAAGACTAATGTACTATACTGCTAACGTGCGAACACTCCGTTGAGGTTATGTGTTGGTATTATACCTAATTGTGCAACAACTGAATCCAGATTATCAGAAAATGGCGCGTCGAAATGATCCCTTATTGGCTAAATTTGTAATTTGTAACTTGTTTGAGCATTTACGTTTCTCTCTTTTTTTTTGCTTCATATGTTGTACTGAAAGTATTTTCAAATGTCATTTAAATTACCCTTAACGCAACGCATTATTAAATTGGAATTTTAAAAGCTATATCTGTTGTAAATTTATTGGTACGGGTGGGCAAGAAATTGAATAATCGATTAAACGCTTAATATTTTAGCAAATAACTGAATAATCGATTAATCGAAATAATCGATTATCGATATTTTCTGAAATATTAATCGATAAGTCGATTAATCGGTAATTTCTTAAAAGTGAATCGAATAATCGATTATTGTCGCCCACCCCTAATCCCATAATATTGTAGTAAGTGAAACTGAAGCTGAAATTTCGGTAGAATCATTATTGCTGATGCAAGACTGATGTTATTATAAAAAGAGGTAATAAATACTTTGGCTGAATCAGCAGAAAAAAATTTATAATTTAGCTTTAATTTGTAAATATGGCTTTGATATTACCTTGGGATAGTATATAATCAAGTGTTTTTGAACAACAGTTGCACCGATGCTTCTATATTTTTTACTAGTTTCGGCCCTATTAGATTAATTTTTAAAAATAGCGATAACTCTGAAATACATGTATGGCAAAATTGCAGGTCATCAACGCGTTTCTGTCATCCGCTTAACATTCATTTTGCTCGTGAGACTCCTGAATTAACCGATGCAAAAACAAAATTTGGATCATCGAATTAAAAATTTAAAACCCTTTTTTTACCACGAATGAGCCCTTAATTTTCAAAATCATTTTTTAGAACGATTTAAGAACATACAAATGATCTTTATACATGATTTTTATCGTCAGTGATAATTGATACTCCCTATATATAAATATAGATGATGAGCAAAAAATTCAACAATTATTTGTCTAAAACACGATATCTTAAACGTGTAATACTTACTAACTTTTATATCTTATTTCTGGTAAACCTTATTATGGCAAGCTTTCCTAGAAATTCGACCAGTGTGCGCCGGGTCCAAAGGTCACATGCCAGTATCATGCTAGTTTTCGCGCGGGGAAGGAGACATACCATTGACGTGCCGCCGCGGAGAGTGAATCTTCTTATCGTAGTTGTTATTCGCTGCTAATAGTGCCCCATATCTCGCCACGAGGGTATTAAAAGAAGTAGCCCAACTGAATATTGCCCAATACCTACTCGCTGCAGATGCCCTATTAAATCAATGCTATGTTGACGACATTCTGACCGGTTGTGATAATTACAATGACTTAGGTCTATTTATTTTGAATTAAACAATCTTTTAAAATCCGCTGGTTTTAACACACATAAATGGTGCTCTAACAACCGTACTTTTCTCGAAAAATATTGTAATAATATTTCACCCCCTGAATATAATATTAAAGACCAAAATATCTCCAATAAAGTATTAGGCCTTATTTGGGACCCCCAAAATGATAATTTATCTATCTGTATTCCCAAAATTTTAGACAAATCGCGAGTTACCAAGAGAGAGGTTTTATCAATGATCGCTCAAATGTTCGATCCTCTTGGTTTAATCGGACCTGTCATTATGATCGGCAAAATCTTAATGCAACAAATTTGGTTATCTAAAATTTCGTGGGATAAAATTTTAGAAAAACCCCTCCTTGACGAATGGAACAAGTTTATTCACAATATTATTAATTTAAAATATTTAAAAATACCCCGCTGTTTATTTCAGAATAAAAATATTGTAAAAACTGAAATACATGCATTTGCTGAGGCAAGCATGAAAGCGTATGCTGCGTGCATTTATCTCCGAACGTTTTATGTTGACAATTCAATTTCTTGTACTTTAGTCACATCAAAATCTCGAGTTGCTCCGATAAAAACAATTTCCCTTCCCAGACTTGAGTTATGTGCAATGCATCTCTTAGCAAAACTCATTAAAAGGATTATTTTAATATTTGAAATTAAAATAAATATCGGCTCTGTAAATCTCTGAACTGATTCCCAAATTGCGTTATATTGGATTCAGTCACATCCGTCACGATGGTCTGTATTTGTAGCCAATCGTGTTTCAAAAATACAGAAATTAACTAATGATTACCAGTGGCGTCACGTTAAGTCAGCGGAAAACCCTGCTGATTTGTTATCACGGGGCGTCTCACCTCGCGATATTTTGAGTGCTAAGTTATGGTGGTACGGTCCTAATTTTTTACAAAATATTAATTTAGATTTAAACAATTTTAATCCCAAAATTAATTTAACAAATCCCCCTGAAGAGCGAAAAATGAACTTAGTTAATGTAAACGAAAACAAAACCAAATTTTGGTCTGATATAGGATTGAAATTCTCTAAATTTTCTCGTTTACAACGCACAGTGGCGTACATAATGCGGTTTATAAATAATTTAAAACCGAATTTACAAAAACGAAACGGACCCTTAAATGTGAGAGAACAACAAAACGCTCTTGATGTTATACTTATTAACTTGCAATCAGACTGTTTTTCAAAAGAAATTTCGGAGCTTAAACAAAATAAACCACTGTCTAACAAAAATTTATTATCGTTAAACCCATTTATTGATCATCTCAGATTTCTCTGTGTCGGCGGACGATTGGAACACGCTGACATTCCTTATCGACAAAAACACCCTATTCTTTTGCCCTCAAACAATCACATCGTGTCTCTTTTACTTAAACAAGAACATATTCGCTTAGGACATGCTGGGCCTCAAAACGTGTTGTCCAATTTCAGAATGAATTTTTGGCCACTTAACGGATTACGCGAAACAAAACGTATTATAAGGAATTGTGTAATGTGTTATCGGTTCCATGCTCAGTCTAGTCAACAAGTTATGGCAAACTTGCCAAAAGATAGAGTTAGGATTTCTCGACCATTTGAAAAAGTAGGTGTAGATTTTGGCGGACCCTTTTTAATAAAATCCTCTAGGCTACGAAAAGCACCAATTATCAAATGCTACTTAGCAATTTTCGTGTGCATGAGCACAAAAGCTGTACATATAGAGTTAGTTTCTAGTTCATCAACTGATTCTTTTTTAATGACACTTAAACGATTTATCTCACGACGTGGTAACCCTAGTATAATTTTTAGCGATAATGCTACCAACTTTTTAGGATCTAGGAATTATATTAAAGAACTTTATGACTTTTTAAAGATAGAGCAACATTCCAATATTATATCCGATTTTTTAGCTACTAAGCAAACGGAATGGAAATTTATCCCACCTCGTAGTCCCCATTGGGGAGTCATGTGGGAATCCGCAGTAAAAAGCGCTAAATACCACTTGTACCGTCTTGTTGGTAATGCTCATTTCACTTTCGAGGAATTGAATACCATTCTTACTCAAATAGAGGCTATTCTTAATTCCCGCCCCCTTTGTCCACTCTCAAGTGACCCATCAGACTTGCAATGTCTCACTCCCGGTCATTTTCTTATTGGCACAAGCCTTACCGCTTATCCCGAAAGAGATTTGACAGATATTCCTGAAAATCGACTTTCATTTTTTCAGAGGTGTACTCAGATACAGCAAACCTTTTGGAAGCGCTGGTCAACTGATTATTTAAACAGGTTACAAAATCGCCCAAAATGGTTTACCCCCTCTTCAAACCTTAAACCAAATGACATTGTATTATCACAGCTTATTCAATAACCAGCTACTCATCTTGCGGCGGCATCCTTTGATTTGGGAAAGTCAAGTGAAAATTTTAGAAGAGGGCCATGAGTTAACATTTTTCTAAACGTCTGGGCATCTGAAAAATACTTTTGACAGTTCGTTTAATTTAAATACGTTGTTTTATCGTCTAAAATCCGTTTGAAAACGATTTTAAACGACAAAATTGTATAAAAATCCGAAATTTCCGGTCTTTTTAGGGCAATAGCCGCAGCTTCGGGCGAATTTGTCGTGGATTTTGAAGGGAATATTCATTTTAAATTCAGTTCATTTCGTGTCATTACATGGCCTGAAAAATCACGAGACCGTGAAACTGAACGGCTAAGGGCACTGTCAGGATGCGCAGTGCCCGACCCTCCAACTTTCCGATTTCGATAGAGATGAATAGCTGGTTATTGAATAAGCTGTGGTATTATTAAAGGAAGACAATACACCGCCCTTAAAATGGCCATTGGCTAGAATCATTGAGGTGATGCCTGGTGCTGATGGACGAGTAAGAGTGGTGAAGATAAGAACACAAGATATGGATTCTTTACTAGAACCATCACAAAGCTATGCCCTCTTCCTATTGAAGAAGCAGATAGTTCTTAAGTTCTAAATATGTATATTAATTCCTTTTATTTATAATGTTTATATTTTTAACTTTTATTAGTTTGTTATTATGCTTTTTTTATTTTTTGAAGCGAATGCTTCAACGCGGGCCGAATGTTGTGAAACGTCACACCAATTTTATTTATTTATGCTCTTGAAAATTATTTTGCCCTTAAAAACATTCTCCAGTATTATGAAAGCTATAAAAACTCTTATTTATTAACGTTTATCTGAAGCCTGACAGGTCATTTAGACCGTGCTCGAATTTCAGGCTGTTTCTGTTGCATTTTTTAATCTCTATAATGTGTTGATGTATTAATGGTTCTTTGTGATTCGAAAGAAGTGCGTGGAAAGAGACAAAGAACAAAATTTTAAGTTAGTCAGAAGTTGGTAGAAGTCACGTAAGGTCTACGGGCTGTCGAGCCTGTAGTTGCTCTGCCCTTTTTTTAATAATGCGATAATAACAAACTGGCCTTTGAGCCATTTGTTGCTCTGCTCTTATGTTACGCTCTTAAGTCGCATCTCTGCAGCTCTAAATTACTTTGTTGAAGTTCTCTCTGCCCCTTTTGTATTGCTCTGTTTTTTAATTAAATGTTATCGCGAGAGTTGGAAGAAGTTTTGGAAGTCAAAGTGTATTTTGACCACTTACAAGCAGTTCTGTAGATGGTTGTTTGTTATAGTTAGTAAGAAGTGAGAAGAGAAACGCGTAGTGATTAGACTGATTAGCGGTTAATTTAAGGTTGTTGTTAATTTAGTTTTTAACGCATTGGTGTGGATATTTGACACTAAGTGTGTCGGACGAAGAGTAGGTTTAAGTACAAGCATTTGACTAAATCATACCAGTATTTAATTTCCTTTTGTACATAGACGTTTCGTTTTTATTAATTAACATTAAAATTAATCAAATTTGGACTTTTGTGTTTAATGTGGGTTAATGTAACTTTTCCTGAAACAATAAATTCAGCCTATGGCTGTGGTCCTTCGAACATTTAACCAGAACCAGTTACGCGGTTCTACGACATAATCCAAGTGTTATGTCCCCCTTTGTGTTGGAGTGAGAAGCACCACCACTCCCCTCCATTTGGTCCTCCGAGAGCCGGATACACCTTCAAAGGAAAACTGTAACCAGCACCCCAGGAAAAGTAACATCACTGCTGACGCCTGTTGTACACCGAACTCTTTGTGAAGAAACCCAGGAACAGTGAGGTGAGGTTAAATGAAGACAAAAAGGTTAGTGACTTTTATTTCGGTATCACCAGTGACTTAAATTTAATTCTCGGACACAACTCTGCCATTTAAACGTATAACGTTTTTTAAAAAAAAGTAGCTCTCAATAAATATTAATTAAACTCTAAATAATAAAAATATATTAGATCTAGACTATTTTAGTTATTCACTATTTTAATTAATTAAATTTAGTTTTATTTAGCTCTATTGGAGGCTCTACAACTTTTACAAGCTAAAACTATTACTTTTATCGCTTATTTCTCTATAAATAGATGGCTCTATGGTTGCCCTGAATTAATTTGTTATTTTATGTCGTATATTTAAAAAATTATATTCATGTTAAGCTCGCACGTTTCTTGAGTATAGCTACTTGTTTATTTTTATTTGTTTATTGATATTTTTCTCTGTATTGTGGTACGGAGTTTGTAGTTAGTAAGCTAAAAATGCACATTGTTTTTTTGTTGTTTTAAATGTTAACCCTGATTGGGTTTATGCCCAATTTATTTACAATATTTAAATTGTTTATCCCTGTTTCTCTATAAAATTGTATATTTTTTAAGTTATAATAAGATGGATGAGTTAAAAACTGCTCGTAAGTTTGCCAAATCTTCTCTGACACGAATTTTAACGTGGATAACAAAAAACAAAGACACTATAAATGAAGTTAACGCATTTAAAGCTAGGGAAGTGCATTTGAATGA
>MU185478.1:45315-112005 GCA_016904865.1 Pissodes strobi | reverse complement strand
TAAACAGTGAATTTGTAATCTACTATTTTTTTAATCAATCTACTATTTTTTTTACATCAATCTACTACCTAACTGTAAAACTGATCTGGCAACACTGGCTGCTTATTTTACAGTTCGACAGCGAGATAAACATGACCTTTGGCTTGGCATTGTAGTAATTAAAAACAATTTTCAATGTTTCCTGCTCAATTATGGTCATCAAAAGTTTGTCTGATTAGCAGCGGGCACAGGTTAATGTATCTGATATTAGCATTTTTGTGATGCAGGATCGTCTCTCTACCATATATATATGATTTCAGATAAATAGCGATAAGTTTCCCCTCCCCCAAAATTTTACACGTTACGCCCTCTCAAAAAATGAAACGCACCGGAACATATTTCTGAAAATGATTTTTTAAGTATCAACTCGCCACAATTAACGAAAGAAGATAGTTTTCAGACAGACAGCAAAAAGTTTTTTTTCGTTCGTCATTTTTATTTCTTTTTTAAATTACTCTATGTACATGCACCACTATTTTTTTCTGATATCCAAAAAAAAACATATTATTTACACTATTATTTAACAGCATATCGAAAAGCAGACAGTTTGCTATAAGTTTTTAGGGTCCGAATTGATGACAACTTTAAAAATTAATTAAAGGCATAAGCACCACGCAAAATGTCTGAAAATACCAGTTCTAGAATCAAAATAATATAATTAACAAAGCCACAAAGAAGTTTGCGGATAGCGATTGTCGAAAAATCTTGGTCGTGGCCTCCCGTACTATAGTGCAGACCACCGATCTCCATATATGGATAAACACAAAGCCATCCAAATTATACTGATTCATGCGTCTTCAGATGTAAACAAAAGAAGGTAATTCTGAGACTGCGTAGTTTCAATTAGCAGGTTATCGATCGATTCCACGTGCTTCATCACCGCATGGCCGCGAATAAGCGACAGGTCCGGATTTTAAGAATTTGGAAAAATATTTTTGCCGTTGTATATATTACCAAAAACTTAAAAGCAAGTTGATAGGTGATATATTTAACACAAAAATTGCAAGCCATTGGTTTTTAAAGGAAATAGAATAGACCAACCGATAAAATATACAACTTTTGCTATTTTTTACGAATCTTGCTTTGTTTTGGAGACAAAAAAAATAAAAACTATGACAGTAAGTATATAATTATGTTTAAGGAATAAACCATTGATAGGTATGCAAAAAAAATACTACCAAATATTTTGGTACCTACCTAATTTTTACAATCTTTATGTGTGGCATGCATTTTTTTTGTTAAAAATATTAACTAGTTTGCCCAAAATGATTTTATGACCAAGAAAATTTGAATGATTTATACTGTAAAATCTGGTGTAACACAGGCGCAGCACTGAAACTTGTAAATTTTCAAATATATATATTTTTTAAAATCATCTCTTTGATTCAAAAATATTAAAAAATGGAAGCACCTCCTAATAAAACCCTTTTTATATGCGTTTGCCTTAAATTTGTCTTTCTCTTTAAGTTAGTCTTGAATAGGTACTTCTTTTTAAAAGAGATTTGTAATGTTAAAGTATTTTGCATTCACACATTACATACCACAATCTGTAGGCAAGAAATACACCTTTTTTTGGTTTTTTAAAATATGAATTTTTATTGCATTGAATAGCTAAAATAACTTTGGGGCAAAGAAAGGTTTATTAAAACAAAACATCATGATATAAACGTTTTATTTACATTAACTTACATTAGGTAGTAGTGGTAGTCTATTTGGAAAAAGCCAATAATACAAAATATGTAGGTAGTATGTATCAAGATACAAAATTCTTAAGACTATACACATGTCTAAATGCTCATGAAAACCTTAAAACATTTAAGAGTAATTAGGAAGATTCCTGAGAAATTAAACTGATTATTTTTTATCACAACAGTGAAAAAAAGTATTTTTTTATTTCCACTAAATATGAATATTACGAGAGCTATGCCAGTTTTTAGTTTTGTATATATAGATATACTATGCATGGTGTGACGTAATAATTCATGTGTATTGTGACGTCATAAGCACATTTCAAGGCGTATCTGCCTCATTTTTCGCCTTATGAAAAAAAGAAAAAACACGTGTCCACTTAGTTTTCATGGGCTATCGAAAAATTGATGAAACTTCCTCATTGTTCCGTACACCTGTTTCTGCTATTTTAATAGATTTTTTGTAAAAATATTTTACAGACTGTTCTGTAGGTTCAACATAGAAATAATCCGTGGGGGAAGCTTTAACATTTTTTCCAATTTTTACTCCCTTCTTTTATTTTTTCTTTACCTTTACAGATAGAGAAGACATACAAATTGTACTTTACGTCACTCACTACACTTTTCTGTCTTAAATTTTTAAAAGAAGGGGGTAAATATTAGAAAAAAAAATTAAAGCTCCCCCACGGATCATTTCTATATTATTGAACCCATATATGTAGTATGTAAAACAATTTTTAAAAATCTTTTAAAATAGCAGAAACAAGTATGGGGAACAATTACCCATTTAAGGATCTAAAAAAAAACTGTTTAGAGCATCAAAGCTCCTCAACAAAGTAAATTAAAATCCATCCTACCTATAAGAAGACTCTTTTAATACAAAATGATAAAACTGAATAAACGCACTGCTATTTATGCATCGTGACAGTAAATAAAAACCATTTTTAAGATATTATTCCCATATTTTGTATGTAATGCTGCAGTTATCCTTAAAAGAAAATAATACTTACTTAAAATAAGAAATCCCTGGTATTCTTACAACACCAAATCAAACACCGTTGAGTATTTTCTTTGACCTTGGCAGTTGACGCCATTGTCTTTTAAGGTCTTTTGTCTTTAAATCATATTCCTAACGTCTACACCGACTTATACACTAATAACGAACTATTATAATAATAAACTAAACTAGATGTCCAGGAGTAAATTAGTTATTTTCAACGAAAACGATAATATAAACCATTCAGACGCACGTACGTACTTCAATAAGTGAACGAAACGAAACGCCGAAACCCATTACGGCAAACACAGAAAAAAGAATTATTTCAAGCGCAAGCAACAAGCACGGTCAGAGAAATTTGATAATATTTTTGATTACCGAACTGTAAAAGCTTTATGAGCTGATTTCGTTCTGTCGCTTCTCTGTGTTTGTGCGCATGAGTAAAATTATCCTATTTTCAGTTCTGTCCGACGCAGAACCCGGTTTTTTTCCCCATGATTGGTACGATTTTTCGACGCTTGCAGACGGTTTGTGCTTATCCATATATGGAGATCGGTGGTGCAGACTCGAACGAATAGGGCGCGTCTATTCGGTAAATGGTCTAAGGCTGCACTTGTAAAATATTCAATATCGGCTTTGAACGTCTATTATTTTTTAATTCTAGTTTTTCTTTCACGTAAACTAAGATAAATGAATACAACTTTCTGAAGTTCATTCACTTTTATTTTGTAATGAAGTCACTGCTTTCTGAACAAATAACTTACACTAACAATTAACACGTTAAAATGTCGCGCATTCTGCACAATGAAACTTCGGTTCCTTTGATGATCCATAATCAGCCACACCAACTCGTGATAAAACTAAATCGGCCGGCCCCCATCATCGTCATAATCTTGAGTCGGCGGAAAGTTCGAGCCCCAAGAGCCACCTGGATATTCTCCAATACCATTAGCTCTAAATCCCATCACCATGGGAACCAACGTAAATATTCTAGCAGCCTCTAAACGGAATTTTATTATAGGGAATGAACGATCTGCAGAAGCAAATTTGCTATTTATATCATATATTATGAATTATATTCTTCATATAATAATGGTTTTACCACAGCTTATACACTACCAGCTACTCATCTTGCGGCGGCATCCTTTGATTTGGGAAAGTCAAGTGAAAATTTTAGAAGAGGGCCATGATTTAATATTTTTCTAAACGTCTGGGCATCTGAATAATACTTTTGACAGTTCGTATAATTTAAAATACGATGTTTTATCGTCTAAAATCCGTTTGAAAACGATTTTAAATGCCAACATTGTATAAAAATCCGAAATTTCCGGTCTTTTTAGGGCGATAGCCGTATCTTCGGACGAATTTGTCGTGGATTTTGAAGCGAATATTCATTTTAAATTCAGTTCGCTTTGTGTCATTACATTGCCTGAAAAATCACGAGACCGTGGAATTGAACCGCTCAGGGCACTGCCAGGTATGCGCAGTGCCCGACACTCCAACTTTCCGATTTCGATGGAGATGAGTAGCTGGTTATTGAATAAGCTGTGGTTTTACCATGCCTTATAGATTGGAGTCTTGCTATGTGTACAAATATAACAAATATTTTGAATGATGCAATTTATTTATCTGCTTGGTATTGGAGGATCTGATAACAGATTACACATTTTTATAATTACTATGAAGAGCCAGAGTTCATGAGACGCCACTGCTCTAATCCTTGGGAGAAAATGTGGCTAAACTGGCAATGTAAAGTAAATCCGCATTTGGCACCAGATCTGCAACCACTAAAAAGTTGGAATAAAGCCAAGCCTTGACCCATAATGGAAACATTTTAGAAAAAAATATTTATAGCATAAATTGTTTATTGGTGTCGGCAGTAAATATCAGCACTTGTCCATGCAAAGTACCGGTAACACAGTAACTTTGCCGCTCTTGCTAATATAACGATACGGGTATATTGATATTTAGCTATGGTAAGAACAGTTGAAAATGCAGTTATAATACATTACAATATATAGTGTGCATTTACAGTCTTGCACAAATTAATTTAAAAAAAAGTTTGACTATGTGGGTCTTGTTTTAATAGGATCCCATCACTGCTGGCCGCACTTTTAGTAATATTTTCATACAATTGTCATTAAATATTAAAAACAATGCACACGAAACCCCACCATAATGATGAAAACGTCAATCTTAGTGACTGTCTTCTTTGTTGAAAACTTCCATAATTTTCTCCATAATTTCCCAGTGTTTGTCTTTTTGCAGGTCCTTTACAAAGACAGAATACCATGATTCGTCGTCCAGATCTTCCATTAATGGAAGCTGCACTCCATAACATTGAAGTGCAAGTGAAATACAGGCGATCGCGATATGCTGAGGAAGGTAGTCTAATACTGCCGGGTCAAGGTGGAAATCTTGAAGAAAAGCGGCTGCTAATTTGCCCACCGGAATATTTTCCCATGTATCCTTGCCCAACCTGAAATCATTCATTTCTTCAGAACCAGTAAAAACAAATGTTTAAAAAATCTTTTCAAGTAAATGAACCTGGTGAGACCAAACCAAAACAAACAGGAGACACCATTCAATTAATTAAATTGCTGGTTTAGTGCTAGTAAGTAACGTGTGCTCGTCAGCGACAGTGTTAGTGTAACAAAAATGCTATATTTAAGTGCATTTTTAATCTGAATATCCCAATATCATTCATTTGGCAAATAGTGTATATCCCTGCTTACCATATAGAGAAACCATGACTTGGCTCGACACAAACTTTAACCCCCCACACACGTTACCATATATCTCGGACATATTGTACTATATGTTAGACAAGATCACTCGAAAATAATGGAGTAACGATAACTGTTGCGTGTATATGCAAATTGGTTAACTTGCAGTAGGCAGTGGTCCAGTTGGATTGGAGCACGGACCTTCCATAAAATAGCAGTTGCCCTTTAAAGCAAGTTGAAACGTGTATGATTTTATTTTTTCAGTGTATATTCTTGCAGGTTTCTTAGTACCTGCCATTTCTGCTCGTTATTCTTATACAAAATTGATAACTGGATATAAAAACAATGAATATAATTAAATGAAGAATAAATAGGAAACTTAAAATAAATTTCTTATCATTGAATACAATGAAGCATAAAGAAATCTACCTGTACAGCTATACTTATTTATTTTCATTATTACAAAATCTCATTAGTGCAAAGTACATACCGTAGTGAAATCTCTTAGTGTTAATGGATATGCAATTCATTTCAGATCCCACATACATTTAAAAAGAGCCCATCCTGCCCTCCACTTCCTAACAATCATGATATATTTCTATAATTAGTAGTGTTAGCTATCTTACCATCCTTCCATGCTTTTCAAATAATGCAGCATATACTTATGAGGGTGTAGGGTTCCAATCTCGAATTTCAGCACCCTCATTATCAGCAGTTCTGCCTGCACAATGGCGTCCCTCATGTTCCAATATTCATCCCCAATTTCTAAGGGGCTAGAGCCTCTGTGCAATGTGTTGTGGGACACATTAATGATATCACGGATTTTGAGAGGATCATCCTTTACTTTGCCGGCAAGGTATAAAGCCGATGAGGCGATCAACTACAGGAAGAACAATGAAGATCAGTTTTGCATAGGTATTTTTTACCGAAAAATCTACAAAAATGGATATAAAAAGTCACATCATCTTAAGAATTAAACTACTATAGTCGTTTACCCACAATCATGGCCAAAGGCTTTATTTAGATCTTCATTTTATGCAAATGAATCTCAATCTGAGAAAATTATTACTATCATCATTTATGCAACATCTAAAATTGAGCAGGTACATTGATACATGTATTTATATATGACATAAATTCTAAATAAATATAGGATTGCAATATATGTTATTATAGTCTATATGTTTTGAAATACAAACTATATTAAGACACTAAAATCGTTCCAGAAATATGAAAGGGCACTAGAATAGGGTAATTTTCAAGAGTGTTGAATTATCTTTTAAGCCTACAGAGCCACCAGACACTTGAAAATTTTAAATGGAAAAGGAAACTTTATGGTCCTCATTTCTTAGCATTTGACATTTGAGTTATCTGCTGTGGAGTTCTGCCACATTAATGTAGCTTGGAAACATGCAATGGTATATACAACTAGAGTAAGAAAAAACCAAAAACACATAAACCTGCTGTGCCAATGTAACATGGGAAGTTGATTAAAGCAATTCCTAATGTCCCCATCCACCCTTTAAGCCCCATACAATCAAAAAAAAATTAAGAACACCTTACTTTTAATGCTTAATGTACATGATTTTATCTACAACCATTTAAAGAAAAGAAATTAAAAATTCTAATTTTAAATGAAAAAATAGAATCTTGAGATTTAAAGCTCTGATTTTGACACATTGACAAATGGATTGTTACAAAATGAGTTATGTAATGAGAGTAATTACTACTTCACTAGTGACGTAATGAGTTAATTACATTATGCGTGATGCACCTAATGATTTTTATTATGTAACTCAAATAAGTCAAAATGAATGATTGCTTGGAGAAAAGAAAATATAACATCTCAATGGATCTGCTCTAGACTAAGATGAAAGTAAAGTCTCTCTTTGTGGACTTAAGTATAAGGACTCTTGTAGGCCTCACTTTATCAATCAAAAAATATTGACCCTCCCAGCAATTTTTATACTCAGGGCTATCTGTCTAATGCACAAAAAGTATTCTTCCATAATCGGTTCAGCTAATGTAAATAACAGCTGTTCGTCTATCAATATAAATTTACCAATACCCACCTCATCTTTAACACAAAACTAGACCTTTTATAAAAGTAAAAATATTCCAAATTCAAAACTGAGGAACTGTGTTATGCATAGCTTTATTATCATAACATTAGTTGTTGACAAAGCCCTGTAAAATTAAAATAAACAAACAAAACAAGGCAAAATTCAAGATAAAATATACAAAAATATCATGAATTAAAATATATCAGTGAGACCTTAGGGAAAGACATAATTGAAATATTCGTCAAGAGAGTAGTATGCTTTAGTGGCTAGCAATTTTTTTACAGCTTTCTTGAACCTAATTACACATTTTATAGACCTAATTTCAAGAGGTAGATGATTAAATATTTTTCCCCATATAAATAAAAGCACATGAGCCCCAAAAACAAATACCATAGCTAAAGTGAGACTCAATAAATGCATAATAAGCATTTTTTGTTATGTGAAAATCTAAAATTTTTGATATAACTCTCAGAGCATAGCAACCAGAAGAAACTCTACCAATAACTCTAATAATATGTTCACGGAATTTGAGTTCACTATCAATTGTGAGACCTAAAAATTTATTAGAATATTGTGCCTGGATGGGTTCATCCTGTAAGAATACATTATTCATAGAACTCTTAAAACTTAATAAGTTAGTCTGATGGCCATTCACACTACCTCTCTTAAGCCAAGATTAAGTTAAGGTGCACCTTATCTGGTGTATTTTTGATGCAAATATACCTTAACTTTAATCTTGGATTAAGAGATGCCGTGCGAATGGCCATTAGAAACATTAAGGCTGAGATGGTTTGCATCAAACCAGTCCTTAACCTTAATCAGGTCAGTGGCCAAGATCCTTTTTAGCTGTTCATCTTTTTCATGCCATAAAATGGTGGTATCGTCGGTGAACATAGTTACCTCTCCTCTTATTGATAATAGAGACAAGTCGTTAGTATATAAAAGGAAGAGTATAGGCCCCAGGACAAAGCCCTGGGGGACACCCAGAGAAATGTGTTGCTCATCTGAACAGCAGCCCTTGAAATTGACACTCTGGACACGACCCGATAGGTAGGACTCGAACCAGCACAGGGACGAGCCTCTAAAGCCATACCTCTCCAACTTCCACAGCAGTATTCTGTGATCCATACTGTCAAAGGCTTTGGAGACATCACAGAACACTGCTGCAGCAACCTCACCGGAGTCACGCCGATTATAGAGCACACGCTAGGCCGGTAGGCCCGGGCCTAGGGCGGCCAGATTTAGGGGCGGCCCCAATCGTGTCAAAAATAGTGTATTACGTACCTAGGCCAGTAAAGTAAAAAATGTCTCAGATCACATGTAATGGTCGGCCGAAGCAAAGCTGAGGTCAACAAACATGTGATCTGAGGCTTTCTTATTTACTGGCCAAGGTGTGTATACTATATAAAAGTTGGCAATAAAGTAATTTCATTATGTAGTCTATATGGTGGATGCTGAGAGTGAGAAAGGGGCGGCTGATAGCTTGGGGCCTAGGGCGGCCGAGACTGCAAATCCGCCACTGATCTCCAGTGCTCTTTGCCTCTTGGAATCCAAATTACCTAGGACTCAACAGATTAAACCTGTTCAGGAAAGAAATCATTCCAATCTTCACCAACCTCTCAACGATTTTAGACATTGCAGGCAGATGGACTGTCATGATCGCCACCCTTATATAGAGGAACAACCATTGCTCGCTTCAGACATGTAGGAAATGTGTTAGTAGAAAATGAAGCATTTATTGCTTCTAGTGCCCTAGTGGGAAGAGCTGAGAATATCTTCATAGAAATCTGGTCCCATCCTGTAGAAGTTCGATTCTTGATTTTATTTCTTTATTATGTCCCTAACCTCCAAAACATTAGTTGGAATGAAAAAGAAAGTCTCTCCAACATTAATACCTCTCATGAAATCCTCAGGTTCGGTTTTGCTGCAAATGCGACTAGTCATTTCAGAAGCAACTTCACAGTAATAGGAACTCAGCCTATCTGCATTTAATTCAGAGACTGTTGGAAGAGTATCATCCTTCCCCCTGAGTTGATTCACAATACACCAGGATTCCTGGTGGATATGTTTAACTACCTCCCACAGCCACTGCATAGGATTGTAGTACATAAATTATTTAGAAGGGAGGTGAAGAAAATGTTAGTTGCTAAGGCATATTATAGCATAGAGTCATGGAGGAATACTGCTCGGACCATTTTTAAATTGGTTTTGGAACTGTGTTATGCATAGATTTATGCATTGTTATGATAGGCATGATTTACATTTTGTTATTTTTTTTCTCCTTTATTACAGCTTTGTTAATAGCATAATGTGTTTATTTGACATTGACTTTTGACTTCAATGTGCTAATGTACACATTTGAAAACTGTTTATTTCCTTAAGAAAATTGAATTAATAATTAATAGTATACTACTTACGGGCCATAATCATCAAGGTGTTCATTATACACAAGTCAAATACTATACTTTATCTACAACCATCTTTAAACACTAAAATACTTAAGTAGAAAGGGAAAATTTAAATTTACTTCAACCGAGACATCAACACATACCTAAGCTGACATTTCTCATTCCCATAGTTGTGGCTCTTGGATTACCTATTATGAATTCATAATTACACTTATTGTTTTATAAGTGATTATAAGTGTCCTTGTATTATGTATAACATAATGTTCTTAACATCATAAGCATTATGAGTCTATTATTAAATGGTTGTAGATAAACAAATATAAATAGGTTTACTTACAAAAGAGTCATAATTAGATTGGTCCGTTTCTTTAAAGAACCTGTGCATAATAACAGCAGCTGTTGCTAGTGTCAATGGTTGTCCATTAAGCTTTTTGCCACATTCAAAAATAAACAGAGCAGGGGTAAAACCTCCCATAAAGTCAAGTTGTCTATAATCTAGGGATGCTGTTCTGCGTGACTTTTGTAGTTCCATTACATCAATTACGTCTTTCATTTTTTGAAGGTAATATCAATCTAAAATTGATGAAAATCACAAAACAAATTACAGCTACAATGTCAGTGAAGTAGCTCCAATCCAGCTACAATTTTGTTTATGAAGATTAATTAAGTAGGTACTTAGCTAAATCAATTTTTGTTATTCCCCTATTTAATTTTTTACAATGTCACTATTAGGTGCCACAGTATTTTCTAATAGCGTTACATTGTATTTTAGTATAAAGTTACCCAATATGTATGTAAAACACAATTATTTACACTATAATAAATATCTATTTCAAGTACCTACTATGAAAACACAAAAGCAAGAAAGGCGATCTTAAACAAGTAATTAGAGGCAATTATGCTCATGTAAATTTTAAAGGGAATAAGCGGAACTAAATTATTTATAACATTTATAAAAACTTTAGATCAATTTACAACAATAAAAGCACATGAAAATAGAAAAATAGAATAGATTTGATTAACCAAAAACTAATTTGTTGTGGAAGATACTAACCTCAAAATGTTAAGAAATGAGAAAAATATGAAATATCTTACATATATGGAAATATCCGATTTCTTGAAGGGAAATTGAAACCTGAGGAGGAAAACGTGGAATGGAATTTTTTTTCAGGAATAATTAGATTCAACTATATTTATAAATAAAATCAACATTCAGTCAACCGGTCAATTGGAACAGGTTCTGTTTCTTTCCGAACGGAACGCTTTTATTCGGAACAGGTATGTGTAGCTCCGTTTTCCTGTTCCGAAGGAACATTTCTTTACTCATTTAGTTGTTCCGTTCCAGCTGTGCTGTTGCAGTAGTTGCAGCCGTGCAGCGGAACATGAAAAGTCCGACACTAGAGCAAGGAGCAAGTAGTCATAGAAATGTTATTGAATTACTGATGCAATTATGCAAACACGTAAAAAAGTGAATATATCAGAGACAGTCTGAATATATCATCCAAAAATTTACTAGGTATTCATAAACATAAAAATAAAACCTAAAATAATTCAAAGCCGCTACTACTACTATGCAGGCGCTACCTAAATTATGTTTCGATATTCCACCTTCCATATAAAAAATTTGGATCAGATCAGATCAGATTTCCCGCCAATTTTGTTTTTAATTTACGTCTACCTGGTATAAATAAGTATCCGGTAGGTTCACTGGAGACAAATTTCCAACTTCTAGAGTGAGAAACTCTCTAGTCTATGGAAGCCGCCAATTATTATTTAACCATCTTCCCCAAAATATAAGACAAATATTTAATATGCCCAACTTTAAGCAAGAAGTGAAAAACTGCTTATTGCTAGAGCCTATTGTCATGTGAATGAGTTCCTTGAAGGTCGATTTTAACTTGCATATGTTCGGTTGTCTTCTATATGTTTAGTTTTAATGTGTTTTAGTTTTATTTTTAATTTTAAAATTTTATTATTCTGTATAAGCACTGTTGTACAGATTATTTCATATCACATTTAAACTTAAATCGCAGATCTATGCACTATATATGACTAGTAATATTTAAGTTTGGATACCAAACTATGTTTATTGAACATAGAGTAGTATTCGAGGCCTGCAAGGACTAAACACCTATAGATAGGACACAAAAATTGACTCAAGTTTCAGTCATTCAACAGCACTCTACGGAGATCTACTGCTCCTTTCCCCCTGTAGTGGAATTATGGTTTATGATGCCTGATCTTTCACCGACACGACAATATTGTAGTTCCGACCCTCACCCGGGCCGCATATTCGTAAATACCTGACGCGTCTTCCGAAGTTCATTCGTAAATATCAGACGTGTCGGACTAACGCGTCAATGGCTATGTTCAACGGGTCTTAGTGATTGTAAGCGCTTGCAAGCGCTAACCGCTAAATCGGTATTGAACTACCCCTCAGCAGAAAAGCGAACGTTAGCGTAGTTAGCGCTAAATGAAAGCGCTTTTTTAGTCAGCGGGCTACGCTAGCACCAAAATGGCGAATAATTTCAAATAATAAACTAACCTTTCATTTTAAATTTTAATTATTAAATTGTTTGTTTATGCAGATTTATGTTAAAGGTATGTAAAAAATGGATAATAATGACACACTTATAGCATCTAACTGGACTGTGATCACCTATGCAAGTGGGGACCACGGTCAATTAAGTGACCGTGAGTGGGGACGTTGTTTGTAATGGCAACAACATAATTCTCGAACATAAAAGTAAGCGATTTTTGCAGAAATTACTATTAGGAATTCGAAAAGCGGTAAAATTTAACTAGATTAGAAAAATGTCTTGTTGCCCAGCTGACAAACGTATAGTTATAGAAACTATTTTTTAAAAACCTAAAAAATAAACAAATAGGTTATGTTATGAAGAACGTCTTTTGATTTTGACAGTAGACTTTTCCGCAAAGGAGAGTGTCGTGTCGATCAACGGGACTGTTAGCGCTTAGAAGCGATAGCGTAATATGCTAAGTGCCGATGAACATAGCCAATTGTTTACAAGACTCCCTAGTCAGTGTTGCCACATGACTTCGATTTAGGGTAACAGATCGATTGCTAAAAAGTAATAGATTTCTGAAAATTGTAATAGATTGTTTTTTCCGTGGCTTGCTACAAATGCATAGGGGCAATCCGTAATTTCGCCATAAAAATGTCATGTTATATTTTGTAAATTTGTTAACATCTTCTTTGTCACGCTTTTTAGGCGTTTTTATTACGAATCTTAAAAATATATATAAAAATGGTACCTAATGAAATTAAAGTATGTGACTATTTTTACCTGTCCATGATGAATAATCAATCAATGCAAAGATTCAAAACTAATAACCGCACGATCGGACAGGGGGAAGTCCATAAAGTGCCGACAATGTGATGCCGACAAACGAAACAGAAATCGGAATGGATATATTCGAGGTTCGAGTTGGCATCTCGCTATCTCCTTCTTTACTTATGATTCAGTACGGGAGGGCAATATGGCAAACAGCAACACAAAGATCAGTTTGCTGCTAAACGGAACATGAGTGATTTAACAATTTTGACATCGACTAGGTTTACATAGTAGTGGCAGGAAAGTGTTTGTGGTTGCGTTTATAAAAGTATCTCTAAAATAGGACATGTAGTTTTTGCAATTTGTAATAAATACTCAGTTTTATGAAAACATTAGTAATGGTAATAGATTTGCCCGCTAAGGTAATAGAGTAATAGATGCTAGAAAATAGTAATAGATCTATTACAATTGTAATAGAACGGCAACACTGTCCCTAGTGCGTTAGTTTTAGTAATATTTCACTTTTCGCATGGTCCTCCGCTCGCTACCGCTCGCTACAGGGGCTTAAAAAAAGGAAACTAACCAGGTGCTAACCCAAACGTAACCGAAGACACCCAAAATCAAGAGGAAAACCAACCCAAAATCAAGAAAAAAAAACTGTTTAGAAACATAATCTTAAAAAAATAATAAATAAAAGCAACGGGGTTTGAACCGGCCTGCCGCGTAAGACCCAACCATTTAAACCTCTCGACCACGACAGCTCTTGCGCCAGATTGATTGAATCATGGAGCCATATTGTAATAATGCGTAATTTGGTATAGTAAATACCAGACGTATCGTCACTATACGTCTGGTATTTACGAGCGCCCGAAACGCAGCGAAACTTCGCGAGTGGATAACGCGTCGGGTATTTACAAATATGCACCCGGGCCCTGCCTGACTATTAGTTCATGGCATCGCCCAATACACATTTATGTACATATATTTGTTTGTACAGTTCATAGAAACACCAAGGAAACGTG
This sequence comes from Pissodes strobi, assembly GCA_016904865.1. NCBI lineage: Eukaryota > Metazoa > Arthropoda > Insecta > Coleoptera > Curculionidae > Pissodes > Pissodes strobi. The sequence goes on along the minus strand of MU185478.1, from coordinate 97,766 downwards.
AAGAGAGTTTTTCTTACTCTTTTCTCTGCATTTCCCACCCTCATATCTTACAAAATCACAGGCAGCCATGGGTAATATTTACTTCAAAAATAATGAAAGGGTTAGAACCCTAAGCATTAGATTCCATGATGTGGCGGTCACGAGCCACTGCAACAACAGAGGTAATCGACAAACATCCCCTTCTTCTTTCGTAAGGGATGTGCACAAAGTATACTGTGTGGCTTTTAGAGGTCAAATTGTGAGCCTATAGGTTAAATACAGTATATTATCTTAGGTACAATGTGATGCAATGATTGATTGATTGATTAATCGTTGTAATCACGCGGAAGCGTATGGATAAATTGTGTAAGCTGCTGCGTAGACGCAAATTTGAATCACCACATTTCAGGAAATCATCGTATACAACTAATGAGTTTCGTGCTTCCGGTTCGTTCTCGCTTGAGTCAGCTCGTGTCGGGTCGCGGCTATCTTGTCGCCGTTTTGGGCAACACGTGGCAATTGTGCAGGGACCGTGTGGTCTCCCCGAGGAAGAATCGGACATCCTGGACAGCGTCGCCGGTGCTTTCAGGTTTTAGCCAGTGAAAGTACCCATTCACGCCGGTACCCAGACCGGGGGAGCCGGAGGTTCCCGTATGAACATTTTTATCTGTGCCTGCAATTGCTTATAGTTTTGTGCATTAGGGGCACAGGCTCGTCTTACTGGAGGCTCCTACCAAATAGGCCCCTCAAAGTGAAATACCGTGTAACGCAAGCAGAATGGTAGCTTTGCCTCTGCCTAAGCAGGGGTGGCTGGCGGATTGCCTTGCACCAAAGCCAATCGTTCCCCGAAAGAGGGGCATTAGAAACAAACAAACTAACGAGTTTTTCAGGAACCGCGTTTGTTTGGTTATTCTCGAAACGCTAAAGCACAATACCGATTACTTTTGGACCCTACCCTAAAATATCCTTCTGTATTTAGGAAATGAAATAATTGAAGGAGCCGAGAAATACACATAACTATTAGGTGATACCTGAACGCCCAAGAAGATAGTCTTCATGTCAAAATGAAAATAAGCAATTAAATCAGAACTTCCATGACAAAATTGTATCAAAAAATAATTTTCCACCCCAGAAGGAACAAGCTCAGAGGAACAGCTTATATGTAGCAACAAAACAGGTCTTTCAGTTTAGGTGCCAGTCTTATCTAGTTTGCATATAGCAAGGGAATAGATAAAATTGGTTGTTTGGACCTTAGAAGCTGGAAGATATATGAGTAAATAACATGAAGAGAAACTCAGATGTCTGATTGTTTTTACAAAACACTATCTATATAACTAACTGATAAGGAATTGGAATTAGCTCACTATAGACAGTGTTTTCGTAGAAAAAATGTATTGAATTCTTTAGTTTGAATCTAAGAGGATTTAATTTCATTTAAGAAACAATATAACCTCAGAAACAAGAAACAACATAATTTGGACATTTCAACTCATTAACTTGTTCTGATGCTGAATTTTATTAAGTAGGCCCCAAGGTAACAAAAATCAGGAACAAGTGGGTATTGCGGCATTGCCCTCTGGTGTTGTACAGTAGAAGATTCCGAGACCCTGGTCACAGGGCTTCAGAGATGCACGCGCATTGTAGACACACTATATCACTAGCGTCTCGCCGCTGTGGGGAGCCTGATCTCGACTTCTGCCGAACGGCGCTTTATGGCGCTACATGCGTTGTTTAATGTTTACATTTGTATTTTTACATTTTCACTTCATATAATGCCCTCCGCTCGCTGCGGATAATTCAATAAAAAAAATTGCAAGGACCGGGCGTCGAACCAATCACATGGCGTTCTAGAGACACGAGCTTCACCACTTGAGCCAACCTCTCACATTCCTTTCTCGAAAAGTGTATAAACGCGTGAAGTGAAAAATTGTGTAAACGACTTGTCGAGCGGAATTCGGGGATGAAGCTCCCCACAGCGGCGAGACGCTTATCACTATATATTTATACAAGACGTTGCTCCTACCGCATCAGAGGGCTTTAGAGTTGCGCGCGCATCACATTGTTGACAAAAATGTCTAATATTACACTTCACGCATGGTCCTCCGCTCGTTACGAGGGCGCAACCAACAGAAACTAACCTAACTAACCCAATACATGCCCAAAAAGGAAGAAAAAAACTTTACACATAATTTTACAAATGAATGCCTTACCAATGGAATCGAACCCGAGCCACCGTATTGCAGACTCAGCATCCAACCACTGACCTACGGACTAGTTGACAGCAATTCGCTAGACCTTAGATATAGTGTTTTGTCAACAATGTAATGCGCGCGCAACTCTGAAGCCCGCTAATGCGGTACGGGCAACGTCTTATCTTTATGGTCCAGCGAATCACTTTCAAGTTGTCTCGTAGCTCAGTGGTTCGGTTGGATGCTGTGTTTCTGATACGGCGGCCAGAGTTCGAATCCCGTCAATGTTTTTTTAATTTTTTTTAAGGTGTTTGTTTCTTTTATTTAAATTTGGGTTAGTTTTGTTTGGGTGCGCCTCGGAGCGAGCGAAGCTAGTGGAGAGCCATGCGTGAAGTGAAAATGAAACTTAAAGCAACTCTGAAGCCCTGTGACCCGGTTCCAGCGACGTCTTGTCTTTGTCCAATATCTAACAACTGAACCACCAGAGCACTTCCAGACAACTCATTACACCGAAAATACATAAGCGAGTGGAGGGCCATGCGTGAAGTGAAAATGAAACGTAAAACAACTCTGAAGCCCTGTGACCCGGTTACAGCGACGTCTTGTTTCTGTCCAGGATCTAACAACTGAACCACCAGAGCACTTCCAGACAATTCATTGCATTGCAAATACATAAAACTAGGGCTGATTAGGTGGTCAGTGAAGTTTGTCTTTGGTGAAGTGTCTTTTAGAAAAATTACTTTTCCGTGACACGTTCAGGTTCAGATAAGAAATATTCTCCGTCTCCACGTGAAACGTGAAAGCAGACACCACCTACACTACTAGTGTTGCCAACCGTACTATAAATATAGTATTTGTACTATAACTCAGAATACTATAATTAATTAATCTATATTCATATTAACTACATGAACAAAAACTAAAAAAAAAATAAACTTTATAAAATGGGTAATGCGCCATGCAGCAAGGTCTTTTCGATTCGTATTTCATAATCACTGAGCGGAAGGCATATTAACATTCTTTAAGACCTACGACTCTATGCTACTTAAATCTTCAAGCATGGCCCTCCGCTCGCTTCGTTCGATCCGGGGCGCAACCAAACAAAACTCCCGACCACTTAAATGATCGTGAATAAATCTAACCAAAATTTAAAAAAAAAAACAGATCTAACCTTAAAATAAAATTCTAAAAATCATGTTTTGTCTTTGACGGGAACTGAACCCGGGCCACTAGGGTTGCCAACTCCAAGATTTCTTAAATCGGGATGTTGCATATGAAAAATCGGGACATGCCTAATAAAATCGGGACTTAAAGTAAAGAGTTGAAAGTTTGCTGTGCACAACATCAGTTTTGAATACGTGGAGGATTTTTTAATGAGAATATAGGATATAGTCAAAAATAAATTTTATTCGAATTTAAAAGAAAAACATTTTTGGGCACAATAGGACATAGTAAAGAAAATAAAATATCCGAATTTAGAATAGAATATCCTACCTAATATGTACCTACATATGTAACATGGTAACATAACAATCATATCATTGAGAAACAACTAAAAGGCTAATTCTTGTAAAGCCTAATTCTGTGTAGATAACATATTGCAATGGAAATTTATTCCTATGCAATGTAAAAAATAACATTTTGTTTTGTAATAACTAAGAACTAACAACAAAAAAATATTATTCTAAAGCGTTATTTTAAAGGAGTAGTTTTTTGGCTTTTTGCCGAATTCAACTTTGATTCATTGCTAAGCGCGTGCTTGTAAAATTCTCTACAAGTCTGTGTAAAATTAATATTTATTTGTAACTCACTTTTAATGTATCTCAAGTTTCCTTTTATATAAGGAGCGAATATAAAACGGGTGTATCTTGTATCCGTTTGTCGTTTTTGCGGGCAAATTTGATTCTCGATTGAAAATCGGGACATTTGGCGTCCCGCCATAGGTCTTGGCGGGACGTAATAAAATGGACCCAAAAATCGGGACGTCCCGCGAAAATCGGGACGGTTGGCAACCCTACGGGCCACCCATATCACCAGCACATAGAACTCCTTTAAACGATTTAAATCCATCTAATGAAACATACTTAATTTCAAAAAATAATCTGCCTTTAGGAGTAAATATTATGCAAGAAATTGACAAAGTTTATATTAAGAGCAACCCAGAGCTGCATGCAGATTGGCACTTCTCTCAATTACCCATTCCAAGGCCGGATGTGAGCGAAAATCTTCACACCAAATTATGTAACAAAATGGCCACAGATATAATCAACCGGATATTGTTAACTTATCAAGCATTAAAAGAATGAGGAAATTGTTTTAAATTTGAACCTACTTAAAACTATTAATTTTGTACCTACTATAACTATAATCCTGAACCTACTAACTATAGGTTAAATTTAGGTGAAAAACAGCCACAGGCTCACAGACACATCAGAAGCTGAATATGAGTATGATGGCATTGTGTGTCTTTCCAATATTTACAACTTTAATAAGTTTTCCATTTTCACTATTGTTCTTTGTTAGCTACCTAAAAAATAGGTAATTTGTTTTATGATTTGTTACGTTTATTTCATTTCAGTTTATATATTTTTATATTATTGTAATGTATGCGTATGTTTTTTATTCTTGTCGCAATATAATATAGGTAGGTGATAGGTATAATATACCTATTTCCGCTACTATAATACCACATCAAAACCACAGTTTTTGTTATTCTTTGTACCATGGTTTATACCGTATCCGAGTGAGTAGGGTATGGTATAAACTGTATTCAAAACTATCTGGAACTGGAAACTAAAATCAGTAAAATCGTTTTTTACCACTTTTGTACTATAATTTTTAGCCAATGTACTATAATTTTGTGCTGCTTTGTACTATAATCGTTAATCTTCAGTTGGCAACACTACCCACTACCTAAAAATAAAAAAGGTTATATAAATATAAACAAATAGATTATAGAAACAGAAATAGATTTTTTTTTAATATTTCATCTATGATAAAAGCCTACGAGATACAAAGGTAATCATAGATTTGGCAAAGCAGTACTGATTAAGTAACACAACCTTCTTTTTTAAAATGGATCAAGAGGAGTTGACTCCAAGAAAATCAAGGAAAAATAAATCAAAGAAACATAAATCAGCGCCTTCAGATGATGGATCTTCTTCCAATGAATTAGTAATTGTCGATGAAAACAGTTCAAGCTCAAAACCTTTACAGAAACCCTTGGCAAGTAAACCTAGTATCACTGCTAACACTAGTAATAATAAAAAACGCAAGAAACGAGATAGTGCTTCTAGTGATGAAGAAAGATGGCTCACAGCAATTGAAAGTGGAAAATTGGAGGATGTCGATGATGAACTTAAGAAGATTAAACCAAAAGACCCAGCATTGATGACGGCGAGACAAAGAGCAATGTACGATAGAGGCAGTGATGGAAATCCTTCCACACCAACATTGATGTCATTACCAACTGGTATGGATCATAAACCAATTTATTTAATTACTAATGATTCAAGGGCAGATAACTCTACATTTATGAAAAATGAGGGGGAGAGGGAATTACTCATAAGTTACCTCAGTGTTGTCTCAATGATGAGTAGCAATATTAAGGCAGTTGTTTGCCTCTCAATTTGGGGAAGGTATAGTTGGTACTTGCATTGGAAATCATGATTTTGTTGAATGATTAGCAAAAAAAAAACTGTACCTTGTCTGGGCTTCAAGGGTGAAGTTTCCATACTATAAGAAACTCAATAGGTATGTCAGTCATATAAGGTATAAAATGCTGGCCGAGATATTAATTAAGAGAGATTGCCTATTTTCTTGGTGAGACAATCAGTTCAGGATTTGACACTTCACAGTAATTCGTAAAAACTTTGTAATGGGTTTGGTATACACTTTAAATGAGTTTGATACAGTTCAGAATAGCATGCATACGCATGGTGTGAGCATTAGTCTGTCAAAAATGATATGATACTTGGTGTCAATTTATGACTATTGGAGCAAAATATAATCTAAGCTGACTTGTATTACCAAAATAACTAAAAATAGATTGGCAATAAATTAAAAAGGATCCCTATTTGTCACTGTCCCTTTGTAATATAGTATCAGTATCCTTTCATGAAATCATTGCACTAATCACATTGTGCCATACACATATTGACATCAGACAATTATTACACTATAGGCACGGCACATATAACAACATGTGCTGTGCTATAGGTATTGTACTGTCATTTCAGACTCACCTAGGACTTCGGGTACATTACATTTTTGTTAAACATTTCTAGATATCCTGATGCTGGAATATTTTTTAATAGTTTTTGAAATTGGAGATATTTTCAGCCCTTCTCTTAGTTTACTGCTATCCTTGAGATTTGTAAAATGTCTTACCCTTTCACTGGTCTCGTAACCGTCTGCGACATTGTCACTCTGGTCCCTGAGATCAGCTGGGCATCAAGTAAAAGACATTTTTCTGTACTAAAGTAGTATATAGGTACAGAGTAAAGTAACTTAAGGTCCCCTAAATCTAACAAAAACAAACTTTCAACATTAAGAAATGTAAGAATTAAGTAACTATTTATTATTTTGGTAATAAACAGCTATTTATTAAAATTGAATATTTTTTATTCTGGAAAACATTTTCCTACATAATACATGCTACCTTTGAATGTCAATTTTATGCCACAGTGCTTAAGCAAGCTATTCAGGTCAGTTTATAGGTGTATTTAAATAACAGCCCGGCACATGACCACTGGAAGGTTAAGAATCGAGGGCACAGGATGGCAGCTATGAATCAATTCTCATAAGATGAATTGATGAATTTTTAATTTTTAGGGTATAAAGAAAAAGTTATGACAGCTGAAGCCATTCAAAAGGCAGCAATAAAATCCCAAAAAAGGAAACAACTGGCAGATGAAAAACGCGAAAAAGACAAAAAGAAAACAATGGAGAGACTTTTGAAAAAACAAGACTCCAAAGCGACAAAGCAAATAAAATCAAAGACAACTAGAACCAATGCTCCTCGCATTATATATAGGCAAAACAGTGATGCAACTATTCTTGCTCTTCCTGAAGGCATAGACTATCCTCTAAAAACACTAAAGGCTCTTGAACCGATTAAACCAATCTTATGTGGTATGGGATGTGGAAATATAAAAAAATATTCTTGTTCACGGACTGGTGTGCCCCTGTGCAGTTTAGAGTGCTACAAAAGAAATATTTCTAGTCGTATTATGTAATTTTAATACCAATATTTGTTTCTCTAAAGATAAATGTTTGGTTAAAGTTAGTATAAGCAAAAGGATGTAATTATACCGAATTATCTAGTTTTGTATAACGATTTTAATTATTAAGGTGTAAGCAGGGGCGTAGCGTGCATGGATGCGAATAACGCGCTACATTCTACACCCCCTTTAGAATATCTCAAATTCCACAATATTCAGTTGTCCTTCTTTATTTTTATTTTTCTACAATACATTTCCACCCATCATGCTTGTCCTGGAATTCTTCTGCGTAGTACATACCAAATACCTATCCAGGAAAAAAATTGAGGGAGTCTGCTAGTACTCGAGACACTGATGTGTAAACATATCCTATATCAACATGAAAATCTAATGCTACCTTGGGCCGCGTGACGTCTGAATATAGGCAACCACCTATTTGGAATTGGTTGCCTATATTCTGCGTGTCTGTCAACAATGTGACGCGCGCGCAACTCTGAAGTCCTGTGATGTGGTACGGGCAGTAAATCAGTTTTTTTTGTCTTGTGTGCTTTCAATTTTGTAACTCAAATACTTAGATCCTAGATGTCAGTCATGACATAAGGAGTAGGTATTAGATTCAGCGTTGCTTAAACAAAAATTGAAGTCAACCCAAACAAGCGCGCTACATTTCATGCATTGGCCTCTTCGTTTGCTTCGGGAGCAAGCAAAACGAACAGACATTAACCCAAATTAATTGAAAAAAAAAGAATGATGTGTGCCTAAGACCACACGACAGAGGTGAAAACCTCCATCAGACGATATTGAAATTTAAAAGAAAAAGTTTCGTCGCGTCGGCATCGAATCTGATACCTCACGCACTCTAAGCGAGCGCTTTGTTATCTGAGCTACGCCCACTTAGCGATGCTTTTGTCAAATGTGAATATCCGCATCAGCATACCTACATAATTTTTAGACCTAAATAAACCTGACCAAATGGAGCACGCTATTTCGTATCATGCTCCTGGCGTCATATGTTTCGAAATGTGCTTACAATACACATTTTTCGAAACCCAGAACGCTTGGAGCACGAGACGAAACCGTGCTCCGATTGGTTACTTGTTCCATTATCAATTATTTATATTTCCCAGTCCGTACGCGAGATATGAGTTCATATTGCACTTGTGAATGAGAGGCGCGTGATTGGCTAGCTACGTGAGCCATGTTTTCGTGATGCAACCAGTTGCTTGTAAGTCAGCAGATGGTCTAGAGGTCGGCATGGTTGGCCTTCACTTCGGCGACCCGGGTTCAAATTCCGTCGGTTTTGGTTTTTTTTTTTTAAGTAAACAGTTTTTTTCTTGATTTTTGAGTTTTTCTTGGGTATGGCTTGGGTTAGCACTTGGTTAGTTTCCTTTTCTTAAGCCACGGAGCGAGCGAAGCGAGCGGAGGGCCATATACTTGCCGATTGCAAGTCTTTAAATCGCATGCATTCACAAGTACACTACGAACTGAAATATCGCAGTCCGTACGGTACGTTGCCAAGTTTCGTGAAAAAAATATACATAATAATTTGTGACGCATCAAGTATGAAAACGTATCTATATTGAAACGCCATGAAGTGCTCGCTTTGCCCGCTTCGGAGCGCAACCAGCAAGGGCTGACTCAAAATAATAAAAAAAAATTGAGCGAGTCTGCTAGTACTCGAGGCACTGATGTGTAAACATATCTTATATCGACATCAACGACATGAAAATCTAATGCCACCTTAGGCCGCGTGACGCCAGAATATAGGCAACCACTTATTTGAAATTGGTTGCCAGACGTTAGAAAGAACACGTTTTGCACTAACGGTTATAGACAGCCTACAAATCACATTTTTCGTCACGGATACCACCAGACGTGCGTTACATTTGTAACGTTTACATCAGAGTTTCCAATATTACACTTCACGCATATCCCTCCGCTCGCTTCGCTCGCTACAGGTGCGCACCGAACAAAAACTAACCCAAAGCATGCCCAAAATCAAGAAAAAAAAGCGTGTGCATTATATGCGCATATTGAAGTGAAAGCCTTATACATATCGTAACAGATTTGGTTAAAAAGTAGTTTTTTTTAACTACCACTCAATTAACAAAAAGGGAACGCCTAACTAAGTTTCGCTTATGTCTTGACAAGGTAATAGAGCAAATCCCATATTTATTGCTTGTAAACTAACAAAGCTATCACAATAACAATATTCTCATATTTTTCGTTCCGCCAGGTCAAGTTGCTCGTCGTGTATCGCCCGCCGCCGTGAAATTTTACTCCCAGCGCACGTTAAGAAGTTTCAGTTCAAAAACTTTTTACAAATATAACCTCAAGAAAATAAAAAGTAGGATTAAAACTAACCGTAAAAATCAACGCGAGCGAAGCCGCGGGTAAAAGCTAAAAGTGTCCTATGTTCTTTACTAAACTCTTGAAAATATCTGTACGAAATTTCATGATGATCGAAACAGTTTATGCGTGAAAGCGTAAGAAACAAACAAAGAAACACACTCGCATCTATAATATTAGTTAGGATTCTTTTATAATACTTACTGGCAGCATCGGAGTGAATTAATTGACTGCACAAATTTGACACGAAAAGCTAATGCCACCAGGAATAACATCAACATATGGACATAGCTTATTTACTTGGTCATCTTGGGCCGACATCCTTTGATTTGGGAAAGTCAATAACCAAATTTTGCAAATTTTAGAAGAGGGCTATGACTCAATATTGTTTTAAACGTCTGGGCATTTGACAGTTCGTTTAATTTTGAAAAAATTGAGCGAGTCTGCTAGTACTCGAGACACTGATATGTAAACATATCCTATAACGACATCGGTTGTAAAAAAATGACAACAGCACGTTGTGTTCCCAAGCGGTCACCCTCCAAGTACTAACCGCGCCCGACGTTGCTTAACTTCAGTGATCGGACGAGAACTACTTTTACTTTTAACATTCATTTATTATATTTACAAAATTTTACAGATCACAGCTATAATGCAATACGAAACACGAAACACATAATATTCGTTACCATCCCTCCACTGCCAAGCAGGGCAGGACGGCATACTTAACCTACCGAAGTAGGGGGCTGGTGTTGGCCCTATGTATATTAATTACAGCACCATGATAAAAGAGGGGAATTTTAGTTCTCTGTCTCCCTGGCCAATAACCATTATACAGAGATTTTTTGACTTCGGCCTTAGTGTCCCCTTAAGGATGTTTTGGGTTACAAAAAATTCTGAAGGAGTTAGGTCATGCCGCTAAATTTCATACATTGCAGGAAAACCATGGAAAAAACCTGCTTAAATAAATCACTCAGGTACGCCTAGTGCGACCTTGTTCTACTCGCATCACCGACAATGCGTCGTAGAACTCGATCGAATGTTTAGATCACAAGATATGTGGAAGGGGTGATGTCAGTAGCAGCCCATCTCGCTCCACTGTGGGGCGAAATGTGCTGCCACTGGCAGCACATGAATGAACTGGTAGATGAGAGATGTTTGTTTATTTATTTATTTATTGAGGGCCTACATCCCAAAAAGTACCACATTTCACGTCATAACAGTGTGTTTTAAATGTGATACTTTCGAGGGTGCATATTCTCAATTGAAGGAAAGGTTTCTGGAGGGGTTTTGAAATTCTAGTAATTTGAAAGAAAAAAAAGACAAAATACTTATTCAATGGTTGTTATATTAAGATTATTGCAAGTCTGGTGCCTGTATTACAGACATCAGACTCGTGGGTAATTAAGAAGGGGATCAGGAAACTAGGGTGGTTGCCTCAGCTCTATTTCCTCGAAATAAATCGGCAATCTTTTGTAAATTGGTCCATGTTTGATTGGGTTGGTGGGATCATATCTAAGCTCGGTAAGGTTTCTGGTCAACTCTGAGCCCTGAATGCCAGAGACAAAGAATTTCATCGCAATTTGATCGATATAATCCGACATGTATTCAATGCCTGCCATGTCATGCAGGTCTCGAATTCTCGTGTAGCGGCTGGCCGATGTTATGCCTCGTAAAATCTTGTTTTGCGCTACCTGCAACCTTTGCCTTTGAGTGTCAGATATGATGCACCATACGGGAGCCCCATAAGTCAATACAGGCCTTATGATTGACTTGTAAATTACCAATTTATTTCGAGGGGACAGAACCGATTTCGGCGATATTAATGGATAAAGCTTTTGGGTAGCCATGAAGAATTTCTGTAGTAAGGAAGAAACGTTGGGTCTGAAGGACATACGTTCATCGAATGTTATCCCTAAGTATTTTGCCTTTTTTCGAGGGATTATGGGAGTGTTGTCGTACATCAAAGGTGTCAGGATTTCATGGTTTGTGAACTTCTTAGTCAACACCAGCAATTCAGTTTTACTGGCGTTGACTTTTAGCTTCCACCGGTCATAATAAGGTTTCAACAGGGTAAGGTGATGGGCTAATTGGGACTTGGCTGCTTGTGCGTAGAATGAAGATGCATAAATAGCCGTGTCGTCAGCGTAGAGAGCTAGTTTTGTGTTGGGAAATTTCGGAATATCCGAAGTGTATAGCACATACAATTTGGGAGAAAGAACCGTACCCTGGGGCACCCCCGCTTTAATTAAGCGAGGTGCTGAGATATTACCCTCAACTTTTACCCCAAACTTACGGTCTTTAAGGTAAGAGTAGATAAGCGAAACGAGATAGGTTGGAAGTTGATGTATTTTAAAGGTATTTTCAACGTGCTATGGTCGTTGCCTATACATTTTAACTTGTTCATAAAATAAAAATTAGGTTTAACAACAAAGTTTAAAATAAATAATAAATAATACTTTCGACGGTTCGCTTAATTTAAAAGATACCTTTTTATGGTCTAAAATCCGTTTAAAACGATTTTAAATGCCAAAATTGTACAATAATACCACCTTAGCGGCTAGAATCGGTTTACACATTTCCGTCCCTTTTGCCGCATTGGTTTGAGGGACCTTACCTTCAAACCGCCGCCTAAATGTTTACACATCAATAACAAAATAAATTGGTAAGTTATCTAAAAAACAGAAAAATCTTTCCTATTTAAAAATACCGCCGCACGTTCATCTGGCCAATCGTAAACACGACCAATTAAATCATGGAAAGTAACTTGTATTTTAGCCTCTCGTAAATTTAGATGCGCAGTCGTCCGTACTCCATCTCCGCCCTAATTACAGATCTTTGATTATCGACCAAAAGCGTGTGACAACAAATGACAGTAATGACGCATATGGAAAAACCACCAATGATCGAAAGAGAAAAGAAATGAGTGTCTCGCGACAGTAACGATTTTGGCTGCCGTCAAGGTTGAATGTTACAAATGCATACTAATGTAATCTAGTGTAGGTAGCGTTGACTCGAGCGATTGCATTCGATGTCTTCGTGATGCAATCCTTTGCTCTCCCTTGTCAAATATGCAATCAACTTGCAGTTCCCCTTATTTATCTATGATCTGCAGCAAGAGGCGTCGTGGTCTAGAGGTTTAGATGGTTAGGTCTCAATTCGGCGACTATCGGCGGAGGCCCGGGTTCAAACCCCGTTGCTTTTTTTAGTTTTTACGGTTAAGTTTCTAAACAGTTTTTTCTTGATTTTGGGTACATCTTGAGTTAGTTTTGGTTAGTGAACGGTTTTTTTTCTTGATCTTGGCTATGTCTTGGGTTACGTTTGGGTTAGCACCTGGTTAGTTTCATTTTCTTGAGCCCCCGTAGTGAGCGGAGGGTCATGCCATATTGTAATATATATATACAGCAGCTTGCATGTGTTTTCGCCTAAAGAAGGGAGTGGACAGATAATCTCGCAGCGGCAGCGCGCAGTACGTGTGATCAAAAATCGAACGGACGCCATTAATAGGAGCCAGACATTCAAAGCGGCGCCTCCGTGTGTTTTGGAGATTTTTGTTGTGAAAAACTCTCAAAATACTTCAATTTGTCCATAACAATATAGTGTTTTGTTGTTCCTATGGCTGTAAAAGTCGCAATGACCGAAAGGAGCCTGGAATTACTTTTCATAGGTAAATATATTCTACTCCTATGCTTGCTGACGCTAATATTTATTATTTATTTTGTTTGTGAGAGCTGAGATATAGATTATTTCAATATATGATTACTGCTATACTTCAGGCTGCATTTCTTTGTAACATTTTCAGTCATGATTGCTAATAAGAATCACATAATTACCCTGCCTGTCGCGCAGTGGCGTACATTGTTTTGATCTTTTAAGGAAATATATTTGTTATATTTCAATCATTGCATTTTGTGATTTAAGCCAGTAATAGAAGTATTATGGAGTAAAAAATAACAGATATAATTTAGTGAAGAGAATGTACCTAATAAGGCCTATGCTTGCTGGGATTATAATAAAATATGCATGAAACGCCACTGCTCGAGAATGCGTGAAGCCTTTGATGACGCTTGTCAAATCGTGGAGCCAACCCGTAACAGAATATAGCTGCCGGTTTTACCAGTCCACTCCCTTCCCTTGTCAATGGCTTCCGCGAACACCTTCACAAAGAATCCCCCTTCTTTGAATGAATTTGACATCTGTATCCGCATTTGTAACATTCGACCTTGACGCAGCCCAACTCATTACTGTTACGAGACATTCGTGAAAAGAACGCTCAACGCACGATACATGTGTATCGTGGCTCAACCAATGGAGGTCGGTGGTCTCAACGTACTTTGGTTTGGTTTATGATTGCTCCAAGAATCGTAAACTCTAATAAGATTGCCGAATCTAGTAAATTTGCCCGCCAAAGCAATGCGAAAACTCTCACTGGCTGTGACGTAAGCTGCTGTCCTTTATTGGCGCGCTTACTATGTAAATGTAAAGGCTTGGAAAAGATGGGAAACATGCAGTGTTTTTATGGATTATGAATTAAAATGTCACCATTGCCTTAACTGTATCATATAACCTTTTTCTATGTACTGTATAAATAAATAATGGTACCACCATTTGGCATTGTGCGATACGCACTTGTTATTTACATTAAATGTTCATATTAAATCGTTTTAGTACTTATTAAATTATTGAATAATAAATGAGAAAGAAGTAGGAAGGGTAGGCAACCATGTTTCGCTCATATTTTGATATTTAGAAATGCAAAAATTAAATCATTATTACACAAAATCATACATACAACCTAGTGCTTTTTGACAAACAAAGAAACATATTATATATAATACATTTGGCCGATGGCGAAATTCGTGTGCATTTTGTCATTCACCCAAGAATCGATTTATGGCATTGACCTCCATGCATACTATAATTTTTAATTAATTATTACAATCAACAAATACTTACATTACACTTACTTATACCTATACTAAAAATAAGTAATTAAGAACAAAAATCATATATTAGGCATATATAACTGTAGGCGGAAGAATCGTAATAGAGTTTACGATTCTTAGGTTATTGCAGTAAAAAACGTAAAACAAATGTATGCATATTTTCTTATTATATAGGTATATAATAAGCAAGCAGCACACAAAATTTAAGTCTGTGTTCAAACTCAAAAACACGGTATATAATAACTCAAGCACACCGACTTTAATAATACACACGTTAAAATTTTGTAATTCTTCAAATAACATTGAACACAACGATTTGATACGTCTTAAAAAGCACTGTCAGAATAGAAACAATCCGATCGACGGTAGCGGGTCTAGGACTGCGACTGACGTCACAAACAATCACATGCAATCGATATTTTGACTAGTCTCTTCAGGCAGCGGTCTGTTTTGAACTTTTCTGGTGACATTCGGCGACCTTGCCCTAATGTCGGCAATAATTAAGTTATTTCGTATGGCCCTTCGCTCGCTCCGGGGCGCAACCAAACAAAACCAATTCAAACTAACCGAAGGCATATCCAAAGTCTAGAAAAAAAAACGATTTACAAACACAACCTTAAAAATAATTAAAAACACAGCTTGACACTGACAGGGATTGAACCAGCAACCTTTGTATCACAACCACACTACCTAACCACAGAGCTACCAGGTCGTTGGAAGCAATTCAGTGTACCGCGAAGACCTGTGTAATTCTGCCGATTCCGCCAACGTCGGGTCGCGTCGTGGAACCGAAAAGAAAAGTTCAAAGCAGATCGCTGTCGGAAGACGCAACTGATATTTTGGCGAAAGTATGTCCGTATTCGTGCGTTTGTCTTATATGATTGGGCAATCCCAATAATCGTAATAATCCTTTGAAGGATATTTCCTCGAGCTTACCACAGCGGTGTGGTTAGTTAACTTCATGACGTCATGGTTTTCAATTTCATAATGGCAAACTACTTAACCACTATAAATGCTTTGGTTTAGTTTGACGTCATGGTTTGACAGATGGTGCGAGCAAATATGAGTGGTTACCAGAAAATATCCTTTCGAATTGACAGTATTTGACAGTTGTGATAGTTTAGAACGGAAAACAGAAGGAAAACGTCAAATCTGTAAACTGTGGGGGACGGAAAGAAATTGAGTGTTCATTTAAAAAAAAGTAATTTTCTTCCAATACCTAATTAGCATTTTTTGGTAAATATTTTGTCCGAAATCAGTTAATTATCTTCTACATCTTTGTAACATCTGCTATTCTTGAGTATCCTAACCTACTGGTTTTGAAACTAACCTTTCATTCTAGAACAAGTATGGAAAAAACTCCTCAGGAGACCTTAGAACAAGATTTGCAAGAGGAAGGACAGTTTGTAGTGGATGATGTTAGTAAAATCATTAAAGATGCCATAGAAACCGTGATTGGAGGAAATAGTTATCAACAAAATAAAGTAAATAACTGGACTACTGCTGTTGTCGAAGCCTGCACCTCTGAATTGACCAAACTTATGAAACCGTACAAGTATATTGTCACTTGCACTATTATGCAGAAAAATGGAGCTGGATTGCATACCGCAAGTTCTTGTTATTGGGATAATAATACTGATGGTAGTTGCACAGTCCGCTGGGAAAATAAGACCATGTTCTGTATTGTATCTGTGTATGGTCTAGCAATCTAAATAGTAAATTTAATAGAACTGTATAGAATATGTTTTCAAAAAAATTGTTTACATTAAGAACAACGCCTAAACATTTTTTTTTACTTTAGATTGATACTTGGATGATTTTATCCTGTGATATCTACTAAAACAAATTTAGTGGAATATGTGCGAAGTGTTTTTTTAGGGTTAGAAATGAAGAAAATGTAATTTTTGCTGAAATATGGAGTAGTTTGACCATGAAATCATCTGTCTTCATGTCCAGCTAATTTTTAATGAAAGGATGATAGCGTTAATCCTTTTATGCAACATTTGATTCATGTTGTTTGAAGAAGGACAATATATATTTTAGTTTTTTTATAACATTTTATGTGATGCACAATAGATACAGATTTTTTTAATATCTTATGAGAAATCTTCTTTATGTAATTATTTGAAACTGCACATATTCCATTTCAAGACAAGGATAGTTATCTGAGAAAAAAGTTTTAGAATATTCAATTGGTCTGCAGATTATGTTTGTAATAATTGATAGATAGCTTTCGTCCATTGATAACTAAAATTACAGGCTATACGCAATTAATTTGTTTATGCTGTAATTCTAAACTAAGTATTTTTTAAATGTACTACATTACCTACAATCTTAGGCTCAGAAGAAGATAGAAAATGAGGTTATCGTACTATTATACCAATTTTGTTGACATGTAGCAAGTTTTTTTGTAGGGAAATGATACATTTTTATGGTAAAATAAATAAGTTATTGACATTGATATTGAAATATCTACCTATTTGATATACCAAGGCAGATTTATCTCTTAAAAATACTTCATAATATAAAATAATTTTGTTGTTCGAAGTAAAATAAGGTAGAACACTATCTATTACTACCTACATAGTTCTTTTTAGATTTTGTCAAATTTAATTTCTGCATTTATTCATATATTTATTTTTTTTTAATTTATTTATTTATAGGTCAATCCCATTACATTGTGTTATTTGTAATTGAGTTAATGGTTAATATTATGTCTAAAAAATATTTTTGTTTTGTCTACACATTTTTGGAAATAGTTTTCACCTTATATAAATTTATATGTGTCTTTCATCAAAAAAACTAGTCTTGAAGCTAATGTTTATTTAAAATATAGTAAAGATCTCAAATTTGTAGGCTTCCTAAACTGCGCTAATAGGGAATGCAGTTTAATTTCAATGAATGTAATTTTAAAATTAAATCATTTTTGATATTTATACTAATTTTTTATTTGATACAGTGTTCAACCAGATAATGAAATCGTTTGCCTTTGCAAAAGCACATGAAAAACAAAAATTAATGTAAAATTACCTAATTGGAATATGAGTTAGATTGAATTGAATTCGGTTTGTACGAAACAACCCTTAAATTTGTTTGTGTCTATACCACAGCCTACCTTAGGCTGTGTCTATACTCTATATCATAGATGTTTGCCATAGACTAGGTAGGTAAATTATATCACTATAGCAGAGCTGACTATATCATAGATGTTTGACATAGACTAGGTAGGTTAATTATGTTGTAATTATTTAGAAGGCATTTTTTGATCAGTGTAGCCATAATTGTAATGTTTTTCTTAATATATTTTTTGGTTCTAAAATACCTTCTTCACCTAATTAACGGAAGCCTATATCTAATTGTTCAAATGCAGGAAAATTTGATCATGATCACCGCGTAGAATTCGTTATCGAGCCAAGATTTTCCGATTCTCCTAATTTTTACGAGACGCCACTAAAACTCACCGGATCCTGGCCAATCGGGTGATGGGTCCGCCCACGCGACGTGACAGTTTAACTTTTTAGAGGTTAGCGGTAAAAAAACAACGATGTTTACATTTTGTCAAGACGTGTAAGGTGTTTAATTTCAACGATTTCTCCCTGACTTTGCATTATTTATGAATATTTTTAGTCTAGTTATTTTCTAGACATATTTATTTAGTGTGTTCAAGTATTCTCCGAAAATAGGACTCAAGGAAATACTATTACGTCGAGAATAATTTAAGACTGTTTTGGTAAGTTCATTTAATTTCTAATGTATAGATTATAGATTTGTTTTGAGATTTAATACTTTTAAGTCTACTAATAGTACTTTTTTTTCTGATTTGCAGGTACAAAGTGGATATAATCTTATATTCTTTAGTGCTTGAGGCGAGAGATAAAGATGGATATCTTGAAAAAATATGTCTTGGTCATACCTAGATCCATATAATATCAAACGAAGACTGTTCTGACAGAATTTCCACCCAGATTGTAATGTATTTAGACCATACAAAGAGATGGTCCCATACAAAGAGGGCATATAGGTACAATGGAGGAAATGAAAACAAGTATCAAAGCTTATAATCAGTATGTTTGTGAGGAAAGCAGCTGCAGTCATTGACATCTTACATTTTAGTATCTATATATACTTGGAAAGGTAACTAACATTGTAATTTAATACATATACATAATCAAAAAATATTTTTGTTACACCTATGTGCCCTGACGAGTTAATTTTTGTATGTATTCGTATTAAGTAGAATGTATTTATTGTTTTTTATACAGTATTAATTTATTTCACGATATACACTTACAGAGATAATATAACCCATAGAACCATCCACAGCAGCACAAATAAATTTTACAAGTGGGAAAAAAACATTTGAAATACCTGTTTTTCACAGAGACGAGGAGGAGCACACAACATTGCAGAAACAATTAACAGAACTGAGGTAAAACAGGTAGGATTTGGAGAATTTCAGGTAAAGTCTTCAAATGGTGAATATTATTATAATGTTTCTCATAATAAGTTATTATATGTTTTTTATAAAATTACATTTTATATTTATTTTAAGGTGCATGAAACAATTTGGTACAATAATGGAGCAAGTAAACAAAGCAACCACTTACATGTATGCAGTTTTAACATATTAATTGTGTATAGATTCTAAATGGTAATACTCTAGAGGTACTTATAATTAGTTACATTCATAGTTTTTAAGTAAATATTGTACTTTTCTTATTTTAAAAAATATATGATAATTTGATATAATATCACTCGTAAGTTTCTTGCAGTTTCTTCCTACGAGCTGTAATCGAAACTGCCGATTTCTTAAATTAAATTGGATTTTCAAAATATCTAGTGTATTTTTTCCATAATAATTTACCTAGGTAGGTATATTTTATGCCACACCTGTGTGCCATGTAAAATATGAGTGAAACAATAATATTCTCTAGATTATCATTCCGTTCATTAAAAAAATGTCATGGGCAAATGCTTATTATAGTGCATAATAATTTGATTTGAATCAATGTCAAAATAATAAAGAAAATAATTAACAATATTTAATCACAATAGATCTTTTATTACATAATAATATGAAAAAATCAAGTATCAAGTCTTACAAAAATAAATAGTTTCTTAACAATATTAAAGAAAGTACACCTATATAAAAATAATTTCTCTTCATGTAAGTTACTTATCTCAGATCTTGCAAAAGAATGCTTCTTTCTGGAGGGACATTTTACTCCTCCTCGTCTCTGTGAAAATCAGGAATTTCAAATGTTTTTTCCCACTTGTAAAATTTATTTGTGCTGCTATGGATGGTTCTATGGGTTATATCATCTCTGTAAGTGCATATCCTGAAATAAATTAATACTGTATACATACATTCTACTTAAGAATACCTACAAAAATTAACTCATCAAAGCACATAGGTGTAACAAAAATATTTTCTGATGATGTATTGTATAAGTATAAATTATAACAATATTAGTTACCTTTCCAAGTATATATAGATACTAAAATGTAAGATGTCAATAACTACAGCTGCTTTCTTCACAAGCAGACTGATTATAAGCTTCGATACTTATTTTCATTTCCTCCATTGTACCTATATGCCTTGTTTGTATGAGACTGTCTCTTTGTATGGTCTAAATACATTACAATCTGAGTGGAAATTCTGTCAGAACAGTCTTCGTTTGATATTATATGGATCTAGGTATGCCTAAGACATATTTTTTCAAGATATCCATCTTTATGTATCACTTCAAGCACTAAAGACTATGAGATTATATCCACTTTGTACCTGCAAATCAGAAAAAAAACAGTACTATTAGTATACTTATTACCTACTATAAATTAACTCGAACAAACTTTTAAGTAAGTAGTTGAAATTATTTTGAAATATTACTTTAAAACATCTATAATCTATACATTGAAATGAACTTACCAAAACAGTCTTAAATTATTCTCGATATAGGAGTATTTCCTTGAGTCCTATTTCTTGGAGAATACTTAAATATACTAAATAAATATGTCTCTAGAAAGTAACTATCTAAAATTATTCATAAATAATGCAAATTCAGAAAGAAATCATTAAAATTACACATCTTGACCAAATGTAAACAAAAACGTTGTTTTTACCGCTAACCTCTAAAGTCGAAGTGTGACGTCGGGTGGGCGGACCTATCACCCGATTGGCCAGGATCCGGTGAGTTTTAGTGGCGTCTTACGCAGGCTTGTGCGGTGTTGCCGGATAGAACATATGGCCTGGTAGTAAAATATTAAGATGCGTTTAGGAAATCATGCAATGTCCTAATTATTTCATAAAAATTAAAAATAAGTTCTAGTTCACCTTTCGAATTTTACTAATAGGGAATATTGCGTAATGTTTCGTTGTGATTGGTTATAAATTCGTATCCTAATGAAAAATTTGTATTATAATAATGACTCATTAAAGCACGTGTCGTAAATGTCAAAATATCTAATAAATCAATTACTGTATTTGGAATAGAATAACATGTTAAGTAAATGGATTTAAAATAATAACCTGAACCCTGAACGAACATAAGCTAAAATTTAAAATCTATTTAGGCAAGGCCAAGAGAAGCTTCAAAATTAAGCTTTTCATTAGGATATTACGACATATGTGGCAGCGTTGCGCGCTTCAAGTTTTCCACCTGTGCTGTCACTACTGTCACCTAGCTGTCAGTCGCTAGCTCGTTTAGACTAGACGTAGCCGTGTAGCCGATCCGATCATTAATCATTGATCGAATTGAAAAGGCTCTCGTCTACAGAAACGCCTTTCAAACGCGAAAAGTTCTCGTTAAATATGCAGTGAACTTGCTGGGACCAAGAACATTTTCCAGATAGGGCTTTAATCAAGGCTAGCTGGATCCGCACGGCAATCCGGTGATTTTTCTGATAAGTGAAGTGTACCCTACATTTTCAGGTCGAATGGCGAATTTTAGATAGGGAACACAGGATTTTCTGGTAGAGAGTTAGTTAACACTCAAAATCTTTGCATATACTTACTAGCACCTACAATCATTCATATGGTTGGGTTTCAGTGACATTAGAACAGTTTAGTTAAGGTAGGTTCGGGAAAACCTACATTTTAAAACCTCTGAAGTAAAACACATTCAAAATTACGAAAACACAAGGAAGTATGAGTCGAGGTGGTAGTGTGGGAGCCCGGGTTCAGGTTCCCGATGAACTCAGAGAGGTTCTACTTGAGTTTACAATCAGCTACTTGTTGGAACAGCCAGGTGATGTGATATCATATGCGGCAGACTATTTTAATAGATTGAGGGAAGCAAGATGCAGTGCATTGTTATATGAAGGGGCTGGACCTTCAGAGACCCTTTCCCCAGATGAATCGACACTATCAAGGGAAGAAGGTAAATGTAACTTATATAAACCATGTCCTCGATAGTCTTCTGTAAGTATGTTTTTTCAGTTCGTATATTTAATGAAAACGAAAGTGGCCAACCATTTTAACCTCGATTTTAACTCAAATAAATAAATGTTCTGCATCTATATATACTCCTTGACATGCCTGTATAGGTATTTGTCTAGGGATTAAAATCCACTAAATACCTCGATAAGTCTTATCAGATGGGATATTTGGTTTAAATCCCTATTAATGTTCAGTGTTACTTATTTATTTATTTATTACTACACTGCCTAACAGGAAAACTTCCCAATTACAAAGCAGGAAAATATAAAAGCATAAAACATAAAAGAACTTAAAAATAACATAACAGTACACATTATAAAAATTCAGAGTTAACAAATAACAAGCAAAAATAAAATAAATAAAAGAGTACAAATAAGTGTTATAAATAATTACATAAAACACAAGATTAAAATCATAATTGCATTATTGCACAACATAGTACAGCGGTATTAGGGAGTGGTAGTGAAAATGATGTTATGTGCTATTAGCGGAAAATGTACAGAAATGTCTGCAGATTTGTGGTATTAAAGATATCAAAGTCTTTGTTATGATTATTATGAGTTCTGCACATAACATGGAGTGGTGAAAAATTAAGTTTGTTTCTTCGAGCCCTTGGCAGAGAAAAGGTCAAATTTTGTCGTGATGATAAGCGAGGGACTAGAAAACCAATTTTGTTTAATATATCAGAACAGTCGATCTGGCTATGTAGTAACTTAAACAGAAACACCTGAGATAAATAACTTCTCCTGCAGGACAAGGACTGCATATCAAACATGTCCAGTAAAATCTCTTCCGGGCATCCCTGAGGAGGATATATGCCATGAGTTTTCAAGTATAGTAGTTTCAGGAATCTACGCTGAACTCTTTCGAGATCACCAACATGTGTGTTATACCCGGGTGACCAAACTACAGAAGCATATTCTAATTTCGACCTGACAAAAGCGAAAAATAGTGTTTTAAGAGTAGGATGTTTCAAAATTCACGGCTCAACCTGGCAATAAATCCAAAGGTCGTGGTTGTTTCTGAAATTAAAGATTCATAGTGTTTTGTGAATGATAACTTATTGTCAAAAGTGATGCCCAGATCACAAAAAGAATCAGGTCTATTTAAAACTGTTTGATTTATTGAGTAGTTGTACAGAAATGGATTTGTTTTTATTTTATTTATTTATTTCAATAGGATATATCCTAATTTACAATATTCAAATAATAATAATACTTAATACATATAAGGTGGACGATAACACCTCCCACTTGTTGATGTTCAGAGAAAGTTTGTTTAGGGTACACCATTCGATCAAGGTATCTAAGTCTCTTTGGAGTTTTATACAGTCCTCAATCGAATTTATGCGTAAGAGAAGTTTGAGATCATCTGCATACAGGAGTGCCATTGCTTTAAGTTTAAGACATACATTGTTTATGAAGATATCAAATAATAGTGGCCCAAGCACCGATCCTTGAGGCACTCCCGAGGATGAGGCATACTTATTGGATGTAATTCCATTCACAGAAACGTATTGAGTTAGGTTAGAGGGCCATGATTTTAAAAGTTTTAAAACACTGTCTGAAAAACCAAATAGTTCAAGTTTAGTTATTAGAATTTGGTGATCTAATTTGTCAAACACTTTAGATAGATCAGTGTATATGATATCTAATTGAGAAGAGCTATCTAGCGCTTCTGCAATAGTTTGGGTGGTTATCACGAGGTTAGTTGTTGTAGAGCACCCCTTTAGAAAACCATGCTGTAGCGGGGAAATTCTATTTTTTACAAGATGGAGAATTCTTTTGTGAACAAGAATTTCAAGGCATTTTAAGAAATTGTTTACGATTGTGATGGGCCTGTAATTAGTGATATCTGTTTTGTCAGATTTTTTTGTAAATCGGGCTGACCTTGGAGCATTTTCAGACACTAGGAATGGATTAAGTGGATAGACAGAGATTATAGAGATATGTGAGAGGTTTGGCGAGCACATGGGAACAATCTCTTAGTAGGAATGATGGTAAAAGATCGGGACCACTTGTCATTTTGTTCTTTGCGGTTTTTAAGGTTTCAATGACTTCATTCTCGAAAGTATTGAATATGTTAGTGAGGGTGGTTATTTTGCTGTTAAGACATGAGTTGTCATCAAGAGAGTTCACATATTCTGTCACATTAATCACAAGAATTCCTAATTCTTGTGCTTTTTTGGAATTAAAGATCTATATAATAGGTAGGTATATAATATAATACCGAGTATAATACTAATGAAGATATTTGGTAGTATACCTAGTTGCTCTGTTTAAATAATTGTTAAATAGGTATCTGGTCGACTTTAATAACAGATGTCATCGATTTTTAAAGACGTAGATATTTATTAAAAGAGATTGGAATTGATGCATTAAACTTAGTATCTTTGTACGTGGGCTCAGCTCAAATCGTGCAAATGTAAATAAATAAATAAAGTATATAATGGTTAAACTACTAGTAATAGTAGTAATTTGACCATAAAATGCTACAGTAACTAAAATGTGTAGCTAGGAAAATACAATTTTTTTTGCTGTTAGTTTGAATTTATACAATGCAGAGAAATTAAAATAATCAAGCTCTGAGCAATTCACAGATGCTATTGACTGGGCAAAGAAGTAAATAATAGGTTCTACAGTATGGAACATGCAGTCGGATTTGCTTACGAGGGTGGTGAGCCAGAACATGTATCTCGAAAGTTTCTAGACTCTTTATACTGTTATTTAAAACCTTATAAACAAAGACAGTTAGTTCTCTTGTAAGATTTAGTCCAGGTTTAGAAATAGTGTGACTGCAAAATTTCAGAAGTTTATTTTGAATGTTATTAAATTTAACCTGTCATTATGTATTTGTTGTATTAGTATAAAACTTGAGTATAAACTTTACAAATGAGACATAATTTTTTAAGTGCAAACTCATCATTAAAATCCTTACATACCCCCCTAATAAATCCCAACATTCTGTTTGCCCTATTAATGACTTTTTCAAAGTGAGAGCAAAAGGACAGTTCAGTATCCAAGCAAACTCCGAAATCCCTTATAAGACTTACTTCCTTGAGAGCTATGTTGTTGATAGAGAATTGTGCCTGCAGTATAGTTAATGGCCAGCTAAATCTCATGAATTTGTATTTGTCAGCATTCAGGGACATGTTATTTGTCTGGCACAATATCTCCTTGGCATTAAGATATTCAGTTTTGGTAAAGAGTTTTAGGTCATCAGTAAACATCAAGAACTCACAGGCAAGAAAGGTACCAAGGTCATTCACAAACAGATTAAATAGGAGGAGACCACAAAGACATTTAACCTAAATTAAATGTCTTTGGGAGACCCAGATGAGATCCCTGTGAAACTCCGGATATTACATTAAAAGGGCTCGACAAATGACCATCCAGATAGGAATTCATCCAGCTAAGTAAGGCACTGGACAATCCGTAGTAGAAAAGATTTCTAAATAGCAATGAATTGTTGATCCTGTCAAAAGCCTTGCTGAAACCGGTGTATATTGCATGTATTTGAGTCTTCATCAAGTGTTTGTGAATAGGTACAAATTTGTATCAACAGAGCGTCCAAGGGTAAAGCCATGCTGTCTAGACAATATCAACTCTTGGAAATGGGCAGACAATACTGGCATGGCAGACTATTCAATGCTCGAATCAATGACTTTTCTAGTTGCAGATAACTTACTTATTGACCTATAGTTCTTGACACACTCTCTCTCTCTCTCATCATTTTTATGAATGGGTGCGATAGTTTCTAGATTTTTGGAAGAGCCAGACTTTAGAGACTGGTTAAATATGAGATGCAGGCAGACAGTAGTAGAGGTCATGGGAGCAAGACTTTAAAACCCTATTAGGGATGCCATCAGGCCCTTTGCCCTTTCAACTTCGACAGCACATATTAATGATATCTATAGTGTCATGTATACTTATTTCCTTTCTGCATTATACGCCAAGAGAAAAATCCCGCAAACAAGTTCACTACAGCATCACTCTGTTCTGCTGTGGCATCTTCAAGATGCATGATCTGAGGCACTGGTGGTGGATCTAGAGCAAACAAAACCCCAAATACTTTTAGGATCACTGTTTACAGAACTTTCAGCTTTACTTTTGAGGAGTTCGTAGCAGTGCTTGGACAATTGTTGACATTGCTTGTGTAAGTGATTAAAGTGGTTATAAACTGCCTTAATATTGATCTGTTTATATCTTTTGTGTGTAATCTTTTTTTGAAAAATTAGATTTTTTAGTTCTTTGGAAAACCACTCTGAAAAGTTGTGGGCTGGTTTTAGAAACTTTTACCGGGACAAACAGATCAAAGCAAGGATATAGAACAGAATAGAAATTGTGAATTGTGTCTTCAATATTATTCGCTGCAAAAAACAGCCAATTGGATTTTGGAAAGTAATTTTAATTAAGTCTAATTAGCATTTTTAAAGTCATAGAAAAGGCATCATTCATTTGGTTTTAAGTATTTAGAGCTGCTACTGTGGAATGATATGTCGAGAGGTGGATGAAAAGTGTTAGGGTTTACCAATGCAATGCTGCCCAGTATGGCTTTAAAGCAAAATTTGTAAAGCGGGGATCAAGAACATTAATTTTATATATAACTATTCCATTGTATGTGCTAGGTAAAATCCAAAGAAGCAAAAATATCACATAGTAAAATGTCTTTTTGCTATATTTGAAGGGTTGTAGTCACACTCACCAGCAGTTGAGACTATCCATAATACACTCCCAAATATCACGAACACCCATATTTCTTCGATAAGAGTTGCTGAATCTCAGAAGGTTGGCTCGAGAGGGATTTCGCAGGTGGAATTTTGTACACTAAAATACTTTTTCATTGAAAAAATACCCGGTGACGTTGTAAAATGCCTACAAACACCTTGCATGACCAAAAAATACCTTGCATGGCCCAGAAAATACCTTGAAGTTCTCAAAAGACCTTAAAAATACATTTAAAGACTCGAAAACACCCAAAAATACCTTGAAATACCCCATAAAGACCGATTTAATGTATAGTTCATTTTAGTATATACTCGTATATACCACTCCATAAGTAGTATTCAGACTTTCATTTATATTAAGGATTAAGGATCGCATTAAGGTAACATTTTTGCATTGGAAATGACGAAGACAAGCTATCTAGGAAGCCCCCTATTTTGAATTAGAATTTAAAAAGATCATGATTTTTTCAATAAAATTAAAAATCAATAATTTTGATCATGATTTTGTTTTTTTTTTTAATTTTTATTTTTCAAAGTAATCTTTTTTACTGTAACTGCCAATTTGCAAGTAAACTGTATACCTACATACATTATGCATGCCGTTGGAAGATTGTAAAAGAAAAATGCAAAATATGTAGTACAAGGGGTAAGGTAAGAAGAAAATAATCAACTAACGACGGGTCAGCCGGGCTGCATATACACCCCTGCTAGCTGTACGCCATAGGACGACTGTAATATAAATAATGTTCATTAAATCTACATGCTTTTCATACATTGGGTTAGTTTTTGTTGGTCGAACCTTAAGGGTTTATTCGCTGCGAAGATGCAACCAACAAAAACTGACCCAACGCATGAAAAGCATGTACATTTAATGAACAATAATATTACAATCGTCCTATGGCGTATAGCTAGTACCGGTGCTGTTACTCTATATGCCTTCCGGAGCTAGCGAAGCGAGCGGAGGGCCATGCACGTAATGAAAGATGTATTGCCCTCCCTCAATACGAAAATGTGCAAAATTTTGGGAATCATGTACCAGGCACTCAGCCTGGGTTCTTAAAATTTTCTTATTTTCACGTTACCTCGGGGAAAGTAGTAGTAGAAGTTCCCCTCAAAACTCGAACTTTGGGTGATCAAATGTGGTGATTTTTTTTAGTTCAAACTACTCTATAGTACACCCCTTTTCTAGTGAAAAAAGGATATTTGCAAAATCGACACAACCTATACGTCACCAGACGCCAATATACTTACTATAAAATAAAAAGGAGTTAGATATAATTTGTTAGAAATGTTCAAAACGTCTCTACGAGGATACCTACATTCCTATCAAAACATCTCTACAAAACATCTCTTTCTTATTTTTCGATCTCGTCCAATAGACAATTCACTAGCGCACTAGGCAGCGCTAATACGGTAACGGCATCGGTATTTCGTGTTTGTATTATTAGGCTCATAGACATAGATAAAACACTAAAACTGAAAATGAAGGCGGCGCAGCAGCGGCGTCCCGACAATACTCCTATTGGTCAAAAATTTTTGGCGCCAATTTTCATCCGAACATCTTAAGAATTCATCCGACGTCGTATGAGTTATAATAATTTTAACTTTTGTCCGATATCGTGCGTTTTTTAACCTCACTTCTTCAGTAATTTTTATTGTTTCCTTGACTTATTTTTGGTGCATTTTCATTATTTTCAATACAAAATGACAAAATCAACTTCAAAGTAAGAATAAGCAGGGAAAGAAA
The DNA here is from genome assembly GCA_016904865.1 of Pissodes strobi. Classification (NCBI taxonomy): domain Eukaryota; kingdom Metazoa; phylum Arthropoda; class Insecta; order Coleoptera; family Curculionidae; genus Pissodes; species Pissodes strobi. Next base: position 69,170 of record MU185478.1, on the reverse strand, counting down.
AAAAAAAGAATTTAGGTACGGGATATTTTTATAAACAGGAAAATTCAAGGGGCGTATCATAATCTACTGCAAGAAATGCGGTTGACCGATCAAGAAAAGTATTTTGATTAATTAGGATGTCAAGTTACACTTTTCACTATCTGCGGGAGAAAGACTTGCTCCTCTACTTGTTCTACCATTAAGGTAAAACGGGCATAACTTATTAAATAAATTTCGATTTTAATATATGAATTATTATACGTAATAAAAATTCCTACGTGCAATGCTTAAACTTAAAAACCCTCGGTTATATAGAAGACCTTGTCTGGTTCCAAACCATGTCACGACCACCGATTTTTTACAAGAAAAACTTTAGAATTTTTACAGGCATAGACAAAAATGATCCCACGGGAGCATTCTCTCCCCCGGCCTGAGTAGCGGCGTGAATGGGGATTTTTTTCTGGCTAGGACGCCCGCTTCTTCTTCGCGTAGAAAAACGATCACTAAACGTTTCCCACGTGTATGCTCAGTAGCCTGTGCCAATGGGGATAAAAGAGCCGCTACGGGACATGCTGACTCGACCGAAGACGAACCGGAAGTAACTTTTTTTCTTCTTCCATCTCTAATATCATATTTCACGGATTTCGGATCCGAAGATCTGATGCATGTGACTTGCATAATTCTTGCTCACGAAAATCAAGGCTTTTTCGGACGTCGGACGTCGGAAATCAAATGCATGGTACGACGCCGCCTTTGGGCAACAAGCTGCGTAACAGGTTATCCCTATCGATATTGCCAATAATTGTCACAAATATATCTGACTAGGAAACGAATATGATGGATTACACGGAAATATGAATGTAAATTCTTGACTAACTTCTATGTAAACTTGAGATAACTCATCTACCGGAGTTTATAAGAAGCGAAGCTCGTAATAATTTAGTGCTCGCCAAAGTAATGCATATATTTTTTTTATGGCAGTGGCACACACACTAAAGGGAGATCCTATGGCGCTCGACGAGCGGTGTGTGTGCGAAGATGTTGATTGACACGGTTCTTGAATAGTTGTAGGTTGTAATTAGTGGGAAACAGATGTCCTGGAAGTGAGTTCCACAGTGATGCAGTGCGCCAGACAAAGGAGTTCTTGTAAAGCGATGTTCTAGGTGTTTCTAGTTGTACGACGAACTGGTGCGCTCCTGCCGTCTGTCGTGACTGTCTGACAGGAGTTGCCAGGGGCGGGATGATGTGGGCCAAATCCTGGGAACATCTGCCGTGAAAGTATCTGTAAAACAGAGACATCTCGGCCACATGTCTGGGGTGTTCCAGACTATCCAGATTCCGGGTCAACTCCGGGTCGCCGACGAGACGCATAGCTCTCTTCTGAATGGAATCCAGCAGCTTTAGGGTGTGCTTTGGTGCGGCACCCCAGATGTGTGTGCAATATTCTAAGCACGGTCTTATTTGCGCTTTGTACAGCAAGAGCAACTGCTGCGGTGTATAGAGTTTTTTGTTGCGAAATAGCGCACCAAGCTTCTGGGAGGCTGATTTTGCGATGTTAGCAATATGGTCATGCCATGACATATTGCTGTTGACCGAGACACCCAGCAGTCCGATTGACGAGGATGAAGGAAAGGTCGATCCTGCCATAATGATGTCAGGGCCCGCTGTATTGGCCGTCTTGGTAAACGTAGCTGCTTGGGTCTTTGCTGCATTGAACTGGACCAAATTTCGGTCGACCCAAGTTTGCACTTTCTCCAGGTCTTGATTAATAGCTGTAATCTGCTCCTGTCTGCGGTGGTGAGGGTTTTTCTGATCTAAAGTGGAAGACTAGGGTACTGTCATCTGCAAAACTGTAAACAGGATTATTCGTTTCGATCAGCAGGTCATTAATATAGATGTGAAACAGAGTTAGTGAAAGTATTGCGCCCTGAGGCACGCCCGCGTTGATGGTGAATGTGTCCGAGATGTGTCCATCGACTGCAACGTGTAGGGATCGGTTCTTAAGGAAACTGGCCAGCCAGCTGCAGAGAGAGGCTGGCGGTCCGGAGAACGGCAGTTTGTTGAGCAGTCCGTCATGCCAAACTCTGTCGAATGCCTTTGAAATATCCAACGCAATCGCTCGAGACTCTCCGTAGTTCTCAATTGCCCTACTCCATATATGAGTGACATAGGCCAATATATCTCCTGTCGATCTCTCTTTGCGAAAGCCGTATTGATTATCCCTGATTATTCTGTTGTTCTCGAGGTACTTGAGTAGTTGCTGGTTGACTACACGTTCCATGACTTTGGAGATTATTGGAAGCAAGGCAATTGGGCGATAGTTTAAGGCCTCGTTTTCTTGCCTTTTTTTGGAACAGGTTGCATTCGAGCGACTTTCCAAGAGGATGGGTAAATCCCTTTTCCGTAAGAAAGAGAAAAAAGCCTGGAAAAAACGGGTGTTAGTTCGTTGGCGCAGTTCTTTAGCACGATGGCAGGTATTCCGTCCGGTCCTGATGCCTTTTGCGTATCTAGTTCTTTAAGGATTTTGCGAATATCATGGTGATGAAACTTGACTTCTGCAATGATAGTGTTGATGTTCGATATGGTGGGGAGAGTCTTGCCTTGGGGGACGTCTAAGGTAGAGTGCGATGAAAACATTTTAGCGAGCATGTTTGCTTTTTCCTTGGCTGTAGTCGCCGTGATGCCACGTTCGTCCGTCAAAGGTGGGAGAGACGTTTTTGTAAAGTTGTTACTTACTGCCTTTGCTACCGAGCAGAAATTCCTGGAACCACTGGGACATTGCAAAAGTTTATTCCTGATCCTTTGATTGTGTTTGTCCTTAGTTTCGTCGATCACACGTTTGCATTCGTTTATCGCTTCGACAAAATAATTGCGATTTTCAGCGGTCTGATTTTGCTGCCAGTACTTGTAGGCTTGCTGTTTCCTACTCCTACCTACAGCTCTTTCGCATCTTCTGTCGAACCAGGCCTTTCCTTTTGAGGGTAACTTGATGGAATTTGGGATGTATGCTTCCATTCCTGACGAGATTACTTGCGTGATCTCTTCGCAGCAGACTGACGGGTCGTCAGTGCTAAAGCAGACGTCGAGCCAAGGAAAATCTAGGTAGAACTCCCTTAGATCGTCCCAGTTTGCAGAATTGTAATGCCAGATTTTGCGAGGCAATGTTGAATCCTTCTGTATGAGTGGCAATTCACACACCGTTGTAATAAGTTTGTGGTCGGAAGTACCTAATGGCGGACCAACTGTAATTTAGTACTGGTCAGGATTGGTGGTTAGAAAAAGATCCAGGAGGGCGGCGAATTCGTCCCTCTCTGAGATTCGAGTTGGTTCGTCTACAAGTTGAGTAAGCCCGAAGCTGATGGCAAATGCTTCAGCTTCTCTACCTTCGCTGTCGGTCTTGTTGTGATGTTTGAGCCAGTTGGTGTTGTGGGCATTGAAGTCTCCCAGAACTATTATTTCTAAACTGGGGTGATCGACCTGTATTGAGTCAAAAGTGGTAGCTAGTGTTGAGAAAAAGCTTTGGTAGGCTCTATCGCTCGGAGGGCGATAGAGACAACATATAAACTTGGTTAATCCCTTGGCGGTGAACTTAAGCCACATGACGTCAAGGTTGTTCGGTTCGAGTGTTTCCTGGCGGTGACATGACATATAAAAATACTTCTTGCGCATGAATGTTAGCCTCCCGATTTTTGTTGGTTTCTTTAGGTCGAAATAACTTTATTCCTAGAATAAATAATTCACTATCGTTGTCTTTGTAATTATTGAAGAACAAAGTTATCCATACTTGATCACTGTTTATGTATGCTTTTTTTTTCTTTTTATTTTTCCCGTTTTTTTCCTCTTTTATACTTTATAGTGAAAGTTCGATTAATTTTTAGGTTCTTTGTTTCATTTTATATTATTAGCTCGATTATTGGCATGTAGTTCTATTAAATCTACAGTTTTCTTACTTAATTACATACAAATTAAATATATTTTTTTATTATATATTATGTATTTTCAATCCTTGTTATCCTGTTACGTTTTCCTTCATCTCCGATTTCTCTCTACTCAAATGGCGAATAAATCAATAATTAGGTACCGTGCATTACTGTACATTTTCCTCTCGATTTTCCTTAACTTTTTCCTGTTGGCATAAACTCAAATTAAATATAAAGATAACAAAATGTATGGTGTTTCTAGGTTCAATTAAAAAAAAATGTAGCTATAGATTTTGTGTCAGAAATAAAATACTTTTGGATTCGTAAGTATATTGATTATTTATATGTAAAATCTGGCCAAAAAGTTAGGCTTTTTGTAGAGTGTAAATATATCTATATACACAGTACAGCAAAATAAATTAATTCGTATCACATTGGGATTCTATAGATATATATGGATAAAGTTAATGTTGTAAATATTAAACTGAGTTTCTATTGGACAGAACGTTGGTAACTTAATTTTACTTTACAAAATCCAAACCGGTCAAATGCCACAATATTTGAATAACTTTATTAAAAAGCGGGCGGCATTTTATGTGCACAATACCGATGTATATTAGATTATAATTTACAATCTGTGCAAACAACATTACGTCAGAAGGCTTTGTTTTTTTGAGGGTGTTAAAGTTTTTAACGATCTCTCTGATGTCGTAGAGAGGGCTCCGGGCCTGATGGTATTTTAGACTACTTAAAACATCAGTTGTTAGCTAGCAATTAATTTAATTTTGCTTAACACAATATAAGTGTCTTGTATATATTAGCAAATGTTAAATAAAGTATATTATTATTATAAATATATAGTACATTCAAATAAAAAGATAGCACTGACTATCTTTTAAATTTCCCAAGTCTTAAATTATGTCAGATAGGTATATGAACATCGTAACAGGTTTCAGTCTATTGAACTTCTTAAACTAACTTCGTTAAGTTTCGGTTGCCGTGGAGCGATGACGCCGAGGCTGACGCTCATCCGTTTAAGTAGTTATAGAATTGATAACGTTTTTTTATTATTCTTCTTAACCAATTTGGCAGTTCATTAATTCTTAGTCCAGACTCTAATCTATGTATGCTTGTCCATTACAATGACCACAAATTGAGGAGCATTGCAAACCTACTTTTCCACACCCGCAACTCGAACCACAATGTTTCTTGCAATTACAAAATAGTGCATTTCATTTTTTAATACCCGTCTCCATTCCTGGGATTCTAAAACATATCTTGATCAAATTTGGATCTGGTAGTAGACATGATTTATGTACTGTGGAGCTGCTGCACTTGTGGATGGAAGAGATGATAACTGCACCGGTTTGTTAAGTCTTGTTGATTTGATGAATTACTTATATCAAAAGTTAATACTGACGTTTTGCCCGTGGCTTCTGACAAAAGCACAACTTTTACTGTTTTGAAATAATATTATCAATATTCCTTATCACTGTATACAATTGAACACACTATACTACTCTTATAACTTTACAGCTAATAGATCTTTAAAATTCAACGCTAAATTATTAACTAATTGCAACACGCGTTCTGCACGCTATTTATATCCAGTCGAATATATATGGAGACTATTCCGGAAGAGTCCGCGCCGGTTCTCCATTATTCTAGGCCTGGCCGCACTATATCGGGAAAATAACAGAGCGTCAGGAATCTTCTCGATAGGTGATGAATCATGCGGAAATGACGTAGACGCGGCAAGCTAGTTATATAGGGAAACCCAAAAACATACAGATGGTCGTTATTCGTGACAATACTGTGATTCTGATTTTGGAGCATTATACATTGCCAAAAAGACACATACTCCATTATTTTCAAACGATGTTCCTGGAGGACAGTTTTCTTGCTGAAACACTTTAGCTGATTGATCGAAATTGGAATGTTTCTCGAACATTGCAGTAATTGATAGTTTTTCCTTTTTAAAAAGGGCAGATGTTGTGTTCCCACATAAAATTTGTCCCTTAGAACGAGGATATTTGTAGACGAATATATTTCTGTTTACTCACTGCCCTTGCTAATTTTTTTAATGAAGATTTCTTGTTGATGTGATTGATAACGCCCTATTAAAATTTTTCTGATAAATAAAAGACGAAAGATTCATATTATTGCGAGTATTATTAGCTGTTACTGAACTGCTGGTTTGTGTAGCAGCTGTATTTAAATTGTTGCTGTTGTCGAAAATTTAGAAATTCGTACGAATAATTCAAACCCTTGTTCAAACCTAGAGTATATTTAATATATTATTGCTAATATCAGAAATATAACAATAGTCAAGTCGGTGACGGAATTATGTTATATCGTCTCTCATCATCTTGTTCTTCTGTTGCCCCCTTTTCAGGAAGCGGTTGGCTTTGCTGCAAGGCAATCCGCCAGCACAATTTGTGAGTGACCTCGATGTTTACTGGCTCTAGGCCATATCGATGCCACAGATTCTGGTCAACTAAAACTTTATCTCAGAATAAAAATTACTGTAAGTGATAACTATATTGCAAAAGTTTCTGCAAACATACTTTAAAATGATGTTGGGAGTTAGTAAGAGGACACAACAAAGGAATCGAAGATGGACAACAAAGGTATTTACAAAAACATTCACACATCCTAACGAAGTTAAGAAAATGTGTCAATTGAGCATTGCAGATGATTATAAATTAATCTTATTTATGGATACAAAATTTGCTATTATGTTAACTATTTCCTCAGATCGATCGGTTAACACAGAAAAAATAGGAATAGGAGGCTTCGCTTTTTTAGCCTCAATTCTTCATAAGCAAAGTTAGGAATAATTGGGCACTCAAAAATATATGATTTAGGTCCTCAACAAGACCACGCTCACAGTTAGAATCTTTTGGGTTTAATCTGAAGAGCTGTTAACCTATACGCATTCTTATAACCATGGTGAGATATGTCTTCTGTTCTTATAGGGAAGACTCAAGAACCAACATTTGGATGGAAATATTGTTACGTTTTTCCCGTGGGTTCTGACAAAATTACAGCTTTTACTATATTAAACTAATACTATCTTTATTTTTTTATCACTAGTTAACTAATACCGATAGGCCAACTCCTTTTTAAAAACTAACTTCTAAATTTGGTACAACAATGTCTGCGACAATATACTTTATTAACTGCTTTTACAATGAAAAATGAATTTATATATATAAGATAAAATGCATGGTCAGCATCTCGTCTTCATTATAGGAAGGAACGGCGATGTAACTCCTCCACCCTCGGATTCAACTATATCGTCAGGGTAGTTGAATGGGCTGTAGGGTAATGTCTTCCATAGCATCGTTTTCTTTCCTACTTCTTCTTTTGGCACAGGATTTCTGGGTTATCTTCTTATAGATTAGGTAGCTGCAGCCAAGGAACAGCAGCAAGTAAACCATAAGTGTCCAAAGGGAAGGCTTGGTAGTAATTGGGATGGATTCCAGACGGGACTTGTTTTCGATTATTTGGTTTCTTACTTCTTGTAGACTATCGAGTTTTATGTCGTCTAGTTGGAGGCTTAAGTTTAATAATGGCATTAAACTCGGACTTTCTCCTAGATCAGGGAATAACATTGGCTGCAAACTGTTGTTGACAGTTCTTTTATCATTGATAATGATGAGATCATTAACAGACACTTGGCATCCTAGGGGAATATTGGCGATGTATGTCCCGAAAAGCTTCAGGTTTTCAGATTGTACAAAACATTCGAGTTTTGCGATTACTTCTTTAGGTAGGACAAACAACCATTGGTCAGAGGTGCATAAACGGTTGATTATCGGCTGACTGATGTACAGTTCGACGTGGTCGCAGGTAGTGGTGTCTTCTGTGGAGGACAGCAGGCTCACTGAGCAAGGGCTATCTTGGTGAATCTCCTTAAGGACTTCTTTGTCACACAAGTAGAGCTGAGGTGAGATTCTTCGACAGGGCAGGTCTCGATATGTATAGTGTGATTTATTTTTTATAAGAAATTTACTACGCGGTAAAATAACCTTAAACCGACCCTGCGAGAAGATAGGTGCTGAGTATAAATGGAAAAGTTCAAAGTTTTCATTTATTGTTATTGGAATGTATAATAAATATGTAATTTTATTGTTAGCAATAAAGCATTCAATATTTACAAGTTTTTTCTAGTAAGAAAATATTTTCTTGTTCTATTTTCATAGGTAATTGTTTCGAGCCTACACGCTTTTCCAATAACTTAAGTTCATTATACAGTTCTTCTGTTTTTATGATGCTTGGATGCATCGTTTTAAGTTTACAAAAAGTTATGGAATTTTCTATATCTTGTAGCATAGAATCGATAAATTGAAAAATGCTTGTTATTTGTGTCTTGAATGTAATATAAATTTTCCTTATAAGTAGTTTTTTGCACTATAAGAGAGATTTGATTAATTTTTGATTCTAATAATTTTTCGTGTTTGCCAACTTGTTGTATCGTTTCGTTGAATCTAGTAATAACATTTAATGATATTGAGTTTTGATTGGAAATACTGCCTAATAGCTTATTTTGGTTTGTTTGTAGTTCATTAATGATATGGTCATAACGTTCGCCATCAGAGGCGTCTAAATTGCCACTGACTGCCTTAAAAACTGACCCTAGAATGTTAATTAAGCCTCGTTTAGTTCTTTGGGGATGTGGAATTATTTCTTTAACTTTATTTTCAACCCTATCCTGGGTTAATTTTAAAAGTTTTAAATAATTGCCAGAGTCCGATCGATATTCTGAATGCGAATCTAATAGTGTTATGATATTTTGGGATTTATTATACAACTTATTTAGCTCTATGATTATTGGATTAAGGTCGTAATAATGAATAAGCGTATAACTGTAGTCATGAATTTTGGCGTTTCCTAATTTTATTGGTAATAATCCGGGGTTGTCGTCCAATTTTTTCAGAGAAATCTGATCACGATTTGCCTCGGATGTGACGAGATTGACGCTGCCAAGGGCGATGGCAAGGCTGAAATATAATACTTAAGTTATCGTATTTACCTATTATGTAGATGCTAAATAAAATTAACGCTAAGCTAAGGTTACGTGGAAATAAAACCTATACTAAATTAGTCGAAACTATACTTGTTTCTAAGAGGTCTTTTTAGATTATCCATGTGTATTTTCCCGTGAGCGTTCGTTCTCACGGTTTTACGGTTTTTGTTGACAGAGACGATTTTTACTGGTTTTGAGAATTTTTCAGCGAGTTTCTGTCGAGTATGTTTTTTCACATAGACGTCTTGTCCGGTTTCGAATAAATCTGGAGTGTCACGTTTCTGATCGATATTAATTTTACCTATTAGCTTTTCTTTATTTTGGATAAGTTTTTCATTTATTTTTGAATAAAGGATTTTTGACTTGCTTTTATGATCGTTTATATAGTCTGACAATATAAGTTGTTCTAAATTCAAATCAAATGGGTCATCGGAAGTTATATGGCCGTTAATAACGTCTATTGGCTTCATTTTCGTTGTTGAATGAATAGAGTGGTTATAAGCCATAATAGCGTAAGTTATTTTTTTGCTGATTGGGCATTTATTAAAGTTCTGAGCATTTAAGAGTTTAACATGTTCAGCAATAGTAGAATGGAGGCGTTCTATTGCTCCATTAGATTGTGGGTGGTTGGGAGATACAAAATGAATCTTTATTTTATGCAGTTGAAGAAGTTCGGTAATTACAGCATTTTTAAATTCAGTGCCATTATCAAGTATAATTAATTTGGGAATACCATGGTGAGAAAAGAAAGATAGAAGGTTGTCTGCAATTTGTGTTGCAGCAAGGGACTTAAGAACGTAAGCTTGGGCGTACTTTGAAAAACTGTCTAAAATTGTTAGGAATTTCGATTGTTCTAAGGGATATGTATCAAGATGTATTATTTCAAAGGGCTTTGTAGCGGTTGGAGTAACGTTCATTTCTATATTAACCGGGTGTCGATCATACTTTGTTCTTATACATATTTCGCATTGATTAATATACGTTTGAATTGAATCCTTCAAATTCGGCCAATAGTATTTTTCTTTTATTTTTCCTTCGGTTTCATCGATGCCTCTATGATTGCTTTTACTTTCATGATAATTCTGTATAATTTCGAGAATATCGTTTTTATTTGTTATATCGATTAATTTTTTAAGACATCGTTTGAACTGTAAGGAAGGCCATCTGAAGTACTTCCTCACTACTTCGCAAAATGGTTCATAAACATCTTGATTTTCGAAATACAAGTAATACAGTTTTCCCGGTATTACATTTTCTTTGATAAAATTTAAAATATCCGTTTCGAATTCGTGTTGACTTAACTGAACAGTTATTCGGCGTTTCTTTCCGAATAATATGGTTGTTTTAGGCTTTGCAGGCGAATGCAAAACTTGTGAAATAATAATTTGATTGGCTCCGTAATTAACAGGTGTGTCCAGAATAGGAATTCCGACTATAGGATTCTGGTCATTATTAGAGTGTACAGTGTTGCCATCTTCGTCTTCTATATTGGGGATATCTTGTTGCTCTTCGTCGGGATGAACTAGTATAGACATTTGGTCTATATTATCGTCTTGCACATGGGCGTCCGGTTGTCGTGACGTCGATGGTGCATTGTTCTCGTTTTCTTGTGCTAACTGATTGTTAAAATCTTCGATGTATTTTTTAAGTGAAAATCCCTGATCTTCCTTAACGTGCAATTCAATGCGCGATAGCGCGTCGGCGTTAGTATTGGCTTTTCCTTTTTTTATATATCACTGAATAGTCATATTCTTCAAGCTTGATACGCCAACGCATAAGCTTTGAACTTGGGTCTTTTAAATTAAACAACCACTGTAGTGGTTTGTGATCCGTGATAATTTTAAATTTCCGGCCATAAAGGTAGGGCCTAAAATATTTAGTTGCCCATACCAAGCATAAACATTCCTTCTCGATGGTTGAATAATTTCGCTCGGAATCATTCAACGTTCGGGAAGCAAATGCCACAGGAAGGTCTTTTCCTATTGGACCTTGGCTTAATATGGCTCCTAGTGCCACATTGCTTGCATCTGTTGTTAAATATAATTCCTTTGAGAAATCAGGGTATTGCAAAATAGGCTCGTTTATGAGCAAATTTTTACAACTTTCGAAGCAATCAACAAATTCCTGATTATGCTCGATTTTTGCTCCCTTTTTTAAGCACGTTGTGAGGGGTTTTGTTATCTTGGCAAAGTTGTGAATGAATCTCCTGTAATATCCCAGTAGCCCGAGGAATCCTTTAATTTGTTTTGTTGTTTTAGGAATGGGATACTCTTTGATCGCTAATATTTTATCGGGATTTGGTTTGACTCCCTCTGGGGTCACGATATGTCCTAGGTAAGCTACCTCGTGTCTTAAAAATTCGCTCTTATCCAGTTGTATCTTAAAATTAGAGTCTCTCAGTCGTTTAAACACTTGTTTTAAGTTCTCTACATGTTCTTGTAATGATGTTGAAAAAACGATTATATCGTCGAGATACACTAGGCATTTCTCGTTCTGTATACCTTTCAAAATCGACTCCATAATTCTTTGGAAAGTTGCCGGTGCATTTTTCCGCCCAAAGGGCATGCGCAAATATTCATAGTGCCCGTTCTCTGTATTGAACGCTGTTTTCGGAACATCTTCCGCATTCATTTCTATCTGGTGGAATCCAGAGGCCAAATCCAACGTGGTGAAGTATTGGCACTTGCCAAATTTGTCAAGTAGATCGGTGATATTTGGTAGTGGAAACTTGTCATCTATGGTCTTCTCATTTAGCTTCCTGTAGTCCACTACAACTCTCCACTTTTGTTGGCCTGATGCGTCCATCTTTTTTGGTACAACCCAGATAGGGCTTGACCATGGGCTATTTGATGGTCTAATTATGTTTTGGTTAAGCATCTTCTTAATCTGGGCTTCTACTTCTTTTTTATGGATGAATGGATACCTATAAGTTTTTGTGTACACAGGTATCTCATCTGTGGTTCGGATATGATGTTTCATCTTTGTAGTAAATGTTAAAGGAGTATCCTCTTGATAGAAAACGTCTGCAAATTCCTTACATAGGCTTAAAATTGTTCTTCGTTCCTCTGAATTTAAGTGATCCAAACGAATTTTGGATAAGTCTAGTTGAGATGGAGATGAATCACCAAAGTGATTCAGATCAATGTTTTGGAGTTGCTTCCGATTAAATCTCTCAGTCCCAAGTGGCTCTGAGAAGTCTAGAGTGATAGTATTACAAGAATTATTTAAAATTGTTGTAATTGCATGTCCATTTTTTGCAATGCTCAAGCATTCAGGTATCTCGCAATTATGAATTTTTTGATGCGGAATAATTATTTCTCCATTTTCGATAGACGTTTTTACTTTTATGACTTGTTGACTGCGCGGGGCTACAGTCACGCAATTAAGTTCCGATTGAGTCTTAAGAAATTTTAATTTTATTTTCGCGAAAGGTGTTACTAAAAATCCTGTTTTAAAATCGATATTTGCCTGAAGTAATTTTAGGTTATCTAAGCCTAAAAGGCCATCAAATATATTGTGGAATTTAAAAAGGTAAAATTTTAGTGTTTGAGGCTTTGGCAAATTGAAAATTTTAGAAGCAGCTATCGATGCGCTGTGTCTATGAGCCGATTTTTGGAAAACTGTGCTGACGACAAATGGGTCCTCGCGTATGGAATTTGGGAAGAATTTCTTTACCAAACTTGGGTTTAGAAATGATTTAGTTGAACCGGAATCGATTAGCAGCTTTATGTCGCGTTCTGGAAAAGTAATATATGACAATTCACTAGAGTGTGTCGTGTTTAATGAAATAACTAAGTCAGGTTGTCGTACGGGGTTGCTAATGGAAAATTTACATCTTCTCCAATTGGATCGGTTGATTGATCACCTTGGATTTGCAAAGATGAAAAGTCGGTTTCATATGGTTCATTGGTAATGTTCGACTGATAGATAGGGTAATTGGGAGAAAGGTCTTCGATAATTTCTTCCTGGTCATTACCCGGTTCATGCGAATAATATTGATAATGTTGATCATAATTTGGGCTGTTTTGCATTTCAGCATTATATAATTCTTCGAATGCAAATTTTGGTTGACCCTGAAATGTTGGCGGTGGATATCTAGGCATGTTTTGAGGTTGCCTTGGTCCAGGACCAGAAGTACAAACGCTCATTGGTTGTGGTTTTGTGAAATTTTTATGTTGGTTAGGCCTAAAAACGTTTGTTTGATTAGATCTTCCGAATACTGCAGAATTTGTGGGAAATTTTCGTGGGGTGTTATTGAAATTCGGCCTTATGTTTATTGGCTGTGATGGAAATCTTGAGTAATTGGGCCTTGGTGCAAATAAGTTATTTGGTGTATGGGAATTAAAATTAGAAAAACTGGGGTTTGGTTGGTAAGGTGGAGAATAATGAAAGTTTTTAGAATTAGTTTGTTGGGGCTGTCTAAAGTTATTTTTAGGGTGCTGAGTTATTGGTTTTGTCAAATTCTGAAAATAATGGGTGTTATTTTCATGAATTACAAATTGCAAAGCTTCCGTTAAGGTACTAGGGCGCACGTATCGTATGGTTGTGCCTAAAGGTTCTTTCAACCCGGAAAGAAACGTTTTTAAAGCAAGTTCGTTATATAAAGCTTTCTTTAAAATTTTTCCTTCTTGCGTATTTTCATGAACGTCAATATATGAACAAAGTAAATTTAAAATTTGGAGAACCCGGTCGTAAAATTGACTGGGTTGTTCATTTGGATGCTGCCTTAACATAACTAGATCCCTATTCAAACACGATTCATCTCTTTGATCTGCAAAGTTTCGTCTGAGTGTATTTTTTAAATTATCCCATGTAGCGACATTTTGTATGTTTACTACAATTTTTGCAGTGCCACTTAGTTTACCAATTAAGCTATTTAGAAAGTAAGTATTTTGAAAATCACCTGGATTATTAATATTATAAAAATTATTAATTAACGATTCACAAATTGACAAATAACGGTTTAAATCATTAGGATTCCCGTCAAATTCGGGTACGCATTTTAGGTATTCAGGCCTAAAAGCCATTTCAGGATTTTCTGGAATATCAGCTAAGATTAAGTTTCTATTATTTAATGTGCTCTGAGTAGCAGAAGATGAACTTAAATTATTACTAGAAGCTCTTGAGATTGATTCTTGAACTATTTTATTTAAAACGAGTTGAGATATACTTTGATTATTTTCTAAAGTTTCAGAATTATTTGAGACAGAGTCAGTTGAAGGTGTTAGGGATAGATTATTTAATACGTCAATAATATCCCCTAAATCTGACATTAAGGTTTGAAAAAATCACACTTACATAAAAACAAAGGAGACGTTGGCCATATCCCACTATAAGGAAAGCTATTTGGAAGGCAATGTGGTCCTCTCCGAATTTGCTAGTCCTTGCAAAATCACCCGATGCTGTGGTAATTTCCCAGTAAATTCCAATTATTTTTCAGCGATTGAATACTTGAAGAAACACTTATAGTTCGCTAAGGTCCACTACCCGAAGAATTCAATATTCACTCGAATTAGTCCCCAGGTTAATCGAACCCGCCACGAACCGTTCGATCGTCAATTAATCGTAAACGAAAAGCCCTTCTGCGATAGATTGACTTTTGACGATCCTACCGACTGCGCCAGTTAACTAATACCGATAGGCCAACTCCTTTTTAAAAACTAACTTCTAAATTTGGTACAACAATGTCTGCGACAATATACTTTATTAACTGCTTTTACAATGAAAAATGAATTTATATATATAAGGTAAAATGCATGGTCAGCATCTCGTCTTCATTATAGGAAGGAACGGCGATGTAACTCACTGTACACAATTAAACACACTAAACTACTCTTATAACTTTACAACTAACAGCTCGTTACACTTCAACACTCAATGACTAACTAGGTAACTCAACACGCGTTCTGCCTGCTATTTATATTCCATCTAAAATATATCGCGAATACTCCGGACGAAGGGAGGCCTCTCTATATTATTCTTGGACAGGAGGACAGGGCTGCAAACATTGGGAGAATTCCGCAGTTCCTGAATGTTCGCGGCCGGCGATGACTCATACAAAGACAAGACAAGGCTAGGGTAGGACAAAAACATCCGGATGGTTGCTAGTCGTGACATTGCCTCCCTCTTAAACCTGATCGTCCCGATCAGCTACTTCATGTCCGTGATATGCTTTGAACCTGTCGAGGTTGGCAACTTTCAGTTTGCTTCTGGGGCCTTCCCATACTTGCGTTAGCTAGAGAGATCGTCGTTTGTGGATTATATAACCAGATTTTATGGTTCTTCTGAAATCCCATAGAGTTAGCTTGGAGATCATATCGAGCCTTCATTCGGTCACTGGCGATACGTTCAAACGGTAGTCCCACATCATACGGTTTCATCCTCGGTTTCATCTTCCCGTTAGATCTTCTTTTGGGTCCTTGACTTAAGGCACAGGTTGAACACTGCCGGCACCATGATTTCACATCCTGGCAGTAGTTGATCCAGTAAAATCTGTCGCGGATTTTGTCAATCGTTTTGTTGTCCACCAGACTTTTCATTATGGACTTCTTCCAGGACTTCCGATATCCTCTTCCTTGGTACTATTAACTGCGTTTTCAGTACTTTTCCATCGGTGCTTTTCCAGGCTCGTTTACGAAGTCCATTTTCAACTATCAGGGAGTCCCACTGAGCCCACAGAGCTTTAAAAGTAAATCCCTTAGTTGAAATATCTCTCCAGCTTGGCCTTGGTTTACGTTCTTCCCTAGCTTTTAGCAGTAGTGCTATTTTACTATCCTCAAGCTGATCTTTTTTTAGTTGCTCTGTGGTGCACTGCTGATCAACTTTAAACTTAATTTGCCTAATGGGAGTGATTCCTTCTCGTTGGTCTATTCTTTGGCAATGTTTATAATTATCCTCGCATGATCTTCTGGATAAAGCATCGGTATTATTATGTCATCTTCCAGTCCTGTGCTTAGCCTTAAAGTTATATTGTTTTAACTCTTCCTGACTTGACTTTGAACTGCTAGCGTCTCTGCATGGAGATGTAGACCGTAGTTGTACTCGACAATCTATCTTGAAATGCCCAGTCCTGTCACTGATTTGAAAACATTTCGGTTACATGGTCTAACTTCTAGTAGCTCCCGGAATCTCTATACTCGACAGTTCCTTCTGAAATGTCCAGTCCTGCCACATCTATAGCACTGATTTATAGCAACCGGTTACATGGCCTAACTTCTAGTGGCTGCCGGAATCTCCCCGAGGCCTGAAGAACTTCGGTTAATTTCGAAGTTAATTTCTTCAAAATACCGCCCATCTAGTTAATTCACAACTGTTCGCTAGCTTTTTTTCCTGGATGGATACATCCCTGATTGTTGGCTTATATAGAGAGGTTACAGACCGCCTCGATTTCTGGGGCTCTAGCCAAAACTTCACGGCTGCTATCAAATTTGGCTAGACGTAGCATCTTCTGAGTTTCTGGATCCCTGATACCGTCCACGAAATATTCAGCAGCAAGTTCCTCTTGAAATTCTTCTGTTACTCCCGGGTACGCTAATTGAATGAGACGTCTAACGTCTGCCTCAAAGTCTTGCAGGGTTTCACCAGGTTTCTGATGCCGACACTTTACTTGTGCCTGATACAGTTGTCTTCTATGTTTGTCTCCAAATCGTCTCTCCAGGGCAGCTATAAGCAGGTATGTCATATTTCCCGTGTTGGCCTATGGGAATGGTCTGTAATAGTTCCAGGGCAGCTCCACGAAGCGCTACCACTAGTGACGTAGTCATTTCTTCTTTATTCCAACCGTTGGCAACAGTAGCGGCTTCAAATTGTCTTCTGTACATTGTCCAATATGTTTGACTGTCATACGTTGGAGGTTTGATATTCTGTCTTGTGGCGAATACTCTCTCGGTGTTGCCTTGATTTTTAGTGTGGCAACTTCTTCTTGTAGACTTTTCATTTCTTTCTGTACGTCTCCTACTTCTTTTTGTACAATTCCAACTTCTTTTTGTACAATTCCAACTTCTTTTTGTACATTTCCAACTTCTTTTTGTACAGAGTTCCTACTTCTTTTTGTATATTGTTTACTTTTGCAAATTTCTCATTTTGCCTATCCAATATTTCTGTAGTTTTCCTTGCTCGCCTACAAGTACATCCCGCATCCATTTCTGAAGCTCTGTTTGCCTTCTACGTTCGTCCTCTTCCCTTTCCGCTTGACTTTTATCTTCTTGGTCTTGAAAACATTTCTGAAGCCGGTTCTGTTCTCTTTGCCTTTTATCTTCTTGGTCTTGTAAAATTTTCTGAAACCGGTCCTGTTCTGCTTGCCTTTTACATTAATTCTCGTCCCGATGCGCTTGCCTTCTACCGAGCCTTCTACGTCTTCTTCCCAATCCGCTTGCTTTTTATCTTCTTGATTTTGAAACATTTTCTAAAGCCGGTCCTGATTTGTTTGTCTTTTATTTTCTTGGTCTTGTAACATTTTCTGAAGCCTGTCCTGTTCTGCTTGCCTCTAATACTATCTTTATTCTTTATCACTGTAACCAATTGGACACACTAAACTACTCTTATAACTTAACAACTAATAGCTCTTTCTTACAATTCAACACTATTAACTAGCTCAACACGCGTTCTGCCTGCTATTTATATTCAATGTAAAATATATCGCGAATACTCCGGACGAAGCGAGGCCTCTACATTACTCTCGACCAGGGCTGCACACATCGGGAGAATTCCGCAGTTCCCGAGTATTCGCGGCCGGCGATGACTCATACGAATTAACGTAGATGCGACAAGGCTAGTTCTACAGGGTAGCGCAAAAACATTCGAATGCTTGCTAGCCGTGACAATATGATTTTTTTTTCACGAGTAATTTCCTCCAAAGCATTTTATATTGAGTACTGATTTATCTATTGCTAATATATCCCCCCATAAATGGAATATCAATCGGGACATTCAAATCCTTGCCTATTTTGGCTAGCAAATTTGCTACCACGTTACCATGAATGTCAGCATGTCCTGGGATCCAGGGGAGTAAAATTTCGAAACCATTTTGGTTAGCCTAGTTTTTAGAGACCAGTAGTCGACTGAATTTTGAAATGATTGCTTTTGATTTTAGAAATTGCACTATAGGAAGCTGAGATTATAATCTTCTTAACTTGTTTATTTATGGGGGTTTTAACAGCTTAATGGATCCCTATATTTTCCGCTTTAGCTGCACAAAACCCTGAAGAAGAGACTCTATAATGAATATCAGGAATATATAATCCATACCCTACCCTTTCATCCACTTTTGATGCACCTGCATCTACGTTGGTAAATAAAAGTATAATTGTCTACGTATTTTTCGGTTGCAAGTTGAAATTTTGCCTTTATCATAAATTCATTCCTTTTAATGTCACAATTAAAGGTTTCTAACGACCGAGTCAAAATATTAAAGGCTATAAAATAGTTGTCAACTGTTAGCCTTCATATAGTAATATATCCAGGCAAATCCAAGTAATCCTATTAAATGACGATAGGGGTTGACGCCAGCCGTTGACGTCGAAGATGTAACATGATCATCCTTCCGATGCGCAACTTTAACAGAAACTCCCGATGACGCGACGACGTAAATGTGTAATCGAAATCACTGCTTAGAGAGTTAAATGAACCTAAGCGCAGACGTTAACCGAAACAGTAAACGGCGGCGTTTTCGATCGACCAGGACTTAAAAATGCTGGATATTGGGCCGGAGAGTAAATTATCTGGCCGAACCGGATGTCCGGTCTATTTGGCTCCCGATCTGGGTCGGATTAAGCGGGTATCGGCGGCATCTCTACTTCACAAATAAGGAAATCCTTTTTAAACATATTTAACGATAGAGTGAAATTATTTTTAATAATAATTATTAAATTGTATACTGGTGGAGTTTTTATAGTAGTTATTTATTCCTATTTTTTTCGTAAATATCTGAGATTAACAGATACAGATTTGGAATATTATCATGAAACAAAGTTTGAATCTTAAAAGTGTCCAAAAAAATCTTTAAATAATAGCGCCAAATGAAATCAGCGAAGATACAAAAGATATGGACAGAAATAAAACATTATCTAAAACATAATATGTAAAATAACAATCATGACATTCATATACACAAATACAGATTGATAAACCATCTCACAAGGCGACAGAATTTCCGAGTAAACTCCACTTCTATCATAGGAATAATTATATCTGTCTCATTAAAAAGCTCATTTAATGTATAATATGCCCTACCAACCGAATACTTAGTTAAACCTTGCTTTCTTATGCATAAGGTAAAGCCTCGGGTAGAGCCATCAGACGCCCCCTTTGGAAAACTATATATATATTATATAAAATTGTTTTATGTTGCATTCTTTTTATTTATATAACTAAAATTACACTTGTCAGCTATAAGATTCGACTTGGATCCAGTGTTTCGTTTTTCCCTTGGGGCAACTTTTACTATTTTGAAATACTCTATTTATTCCCTAACACTGTATAAAATTAAACACACTATACTACTCCTATAACTTTACAACTAATATATCATTACAATTTAACAATCAATGATTAACTAACTATGACAGTAAGTAGTCGAAAATATATCGGGAATATTCCGGAAGCGACGCTTCTCGTCATGGCCGCATTATACATAGTCAGGAATGTTTGAGGAATCTTTTTTCTTTCTTTGTGGATTATATAACCGGACTTTATCGTTCATCTGAAATCCTATAGAATTAGCTTTGAGATCATATCTCCGTGTTTTCTCCGACTAATTCATGTATGTATATATAGTAACGTTTCCTTAAGGGAGTCCGAGTATAATCTTGAATTTCCATATTCTGGTTGTCTAGCGTTCCGAACAATAGGTCATAGGGTAAACCGAGTTCTCTTCCAAATAAAACCTTGGCTAGTGTTAGTTCTGTCGTGTCATAGGCTGCTGATCTATAGGTCATCAAAAATAGTGGTATGTTTTGGTCCCAATCTGATTTGCATCTATGACCTTTGTGGGTGTAAGGCTGTAGCCCGTGTTTTATGGATGTTAAGTATATCACAGACTTTCTGGGAAGTTACGTCCTTGATCTGAGTGCAGCTCTAACGGAAACCCAAATCTGCTGAATAGGTTAATCACGAGGTCTTCTGCTATGGTCAGAGCTTCTTGATTGGGGATCACAAATACTTCAGGTCATTTACTGAAGTAGTCAATTGCCACTAAAATGTACTGGTTACCATTATTTGTTTCTGGAAAAGGGCTAGCTACGTCAATGGTGATACCGAGGGCGATACGTTCAAACGGTAGGTCTACATTATACTGTTTCCTCTTCCTCCTAGATTATGTTTTGGGTCCTTGACTTGTGGCACAGGTTGAACACTGCCGGTACCACCTGTCAGTAGTTGACTTAGTAAAATTTGTCGCAGATCTTGTCAATCGTTTTGTTCACTCCGAGATGAGCACCAGACTTTCCATTATCTTCTTCCTTGATACCACTAACTGTATCTTCACTACTTTTCCGTCGACGTGTTCCCAGGCTCATTTAGGAAGTCCATTTTCAACTACCAGCTGAGCTAATAGAATTTTAAAAGTAAATCCCTTGGTTGAAATATCTCTCCAGCTTGGTCTTAGTTGATGTTTTTCTTTAGCTTTTAGCAGTAGTGCTACTTCACTATCAAGCTGATCTTTTTTTAGTTGCTATGGTCCACTTCTGATCAATCTCAAACTTGTTTTGCCTAATGGGAGTGATTCCTTCTCGTTGATCTATTCTTTGGCAATGTTTATAATTATCCTCGCATGGTCTTCTGAATAAAGCATCTGCATTTTTATGCAATCTCTCTGTCCTGTGTTTAACCTTAAAGTTATATTGTTTTAACTTTTCCTGACTTGACTTTGCGCTCCTAGCGTCTTTGGGTAGCGATCTAGACCGTAGTTGTACTCGACGATCTTTTGAAATGCCCAGTCCTGCCACATGCCACAGCACTGGTTTCAAATATTTCGGTTACCTGGCCTATCTTCTAGCGACTCCTGCTCTCCATGGCCTAAACAAAGTTGGTTAATTTCTTTAATATTTCGCACATATCAATTAATTCAGAGCTGTTCGTCGGCTTTTCTTCCTGAAAGGATCCTGCCCTCATTGTTGGCTTAGCGATGTTACAGGCCGCCTCGATTTCTAGGGCTCTACCCAAATCTTCACGGCTGCTATCAAAATTGGCTAGATCTTCTGGGTTTCTGGATCTCTGATACCATCCACGAAATATTCAGCAGCAAGCTCCTATTGAAATTCTTCCGTTGCTACTGGCTAGGCCAATTGAACGAGACATGTAACGTCTGCCTCAAATTCTTGCAGGTTCCCACCAGGTTTCTGATTTCGAGACTTTACTTGTGTCTTCTGATGTGTTGGTCTCCAAATCGTCTCTCCAGGGCACCTACAAGTGTGTCATATTTCCCCTGATGGCTGATGGGAATGGTCTGCAGTAGTTCCAGGATAGATCCACGAAGGGCTATCACTAGTGTTCTAGCCATTTCTTCGTTATTCCAACCGTTGCCAACAGCAGCGGCTTCAAACTGTCTTTTGTACATTGTCCAGGTTGTTTGACCGTCATACATACGTTGAAGGTTTAGTATTCTGTCCTGTGGCGAATACCATCTCGGTGAGTCCTTGATTTTTTTAGTCTGGTAACTTCTGCTTCTAGATTCCTCATTTCTTTATGTACGTTTCCTACTTCTTTTTGTATACTTCCAACTTCTTTTTGTACATTTCCAACTTCCTTTTGTATATCTCACAAACTATCTGAACATGAACCAATATCATATTGGAGTCTCCTTACTAAATAAGATAATAGTGCCATCCGCATAGAATTGTATGTATTCCAAGGCTGCCCAATCCCAGGCCCACGGGTCACGATATGGCCCGCAAACCAATAATAAATGGCCCGCGTGAGCAAGTTTCATTTTCATAGGGTGAACAAAATTGTAATTACCAAAACGTCAAAGCTAACGCTGACAGTCTTTCACTCTCACGAAACACTGTGACGAGACGGGTGGAGGAGATGTCAGTTGATATCAGCGATCAGATCCAGGAGATCATAAGAAAGTGCAAATGCTTTTTGTTTGTGTAGATTTACCACAATTATGTACTACAACCCAAAGAAAAGACATTTTTGCGAAAATTAAGGAATGCGCTAAAAAAAGGCATTACCGTGGGATAAAATGAAACAATTTGCACTGATGGTGCACCTGCAATGACCGGGAGAAACAATGGTTGCATTGCTTTGGTACAAAATTACTTGGATCGAAAAATATTTTCGTACCATTGCATCATCCACCATGAACCATTGTGTGCAAAGGACATGAAGTTGGATGACTTTATGGACCCGGTAAAACGCTGCATAAATTACATACGTGTAAAAGCTCTTCACAGACGTCAATTCAGGGTTTTATTTGAAGAAGATATCAGAGAATATGGAGAGTTACAACTGTACTGCGCTGTGCGATGGCTGTCAAGGGGAACATATTGAAACATTTCCACAACTTGAGAGAGCAGGTGTTGGAATTTTTAGAGAAAAAAAGGCGTTACCTTTGGAAACTGATTTACTGAAAAAAGAATCCTGGTTGAGTGATCTTGCATTTATTGTTGACAATATAAAGTACCTTAATATTTCAAATCTCAAATTACAAGGTAAAAATTGTTCACTTCCAACTACGTTTACTTTGATAAGCAGATTTAAAGCTAAATTAAACCTGTTTTTAGTTCATTTACCCAACGAAAATATTTACTTTTTCCCCACACTCAATGATTTGAAATAGAAGCTCAATATCGCCACTATCAATTGTACTAGGTACGAATCTAAAATTAGATGCTTATTAGAGTCGTTTCAGAGCAGATTCCAGGACTTTCAAAGTATAAAAGAAAATTTACATATTTTTGTGACTCCTTTTACAGTTTGACTGAAATAATTAGTTATCCTGCCAATATTCAGTTGGAACTCACTGAACTGCAAAATCATTCTGCACTAAAAAACCTTACAGAAAAAATATCTTCAGTCAGAAACTTCTTCAGAAGAACTTGTAGATTTTTGGATATTGGTGCCAAAAGAAGACTTTCCTGAAATAACTGACCTGGCCTTTCAATTTTTAAGTAGTTTCGGATCAACATATGTTTGTGAAAAGAGTTTTTCAAATCTTAATTATATAAAAAATAATTACCGCACATCTCTAACTGAGCAACATATTTCTGATTTTTTGTTACTGTCAACATCTGATGTGACGACTAACATAGGAAAATTATTAAAACAGAAACAATTTCAAAAATCACATTAATTATACCAATTCTTTAAAATTTTAGATTTTGATTTTTGTTCATTTTGTTTCTTTATTTGGCAAAATATGCTATTTATTTTATTATTTTAAATTAAACGACAATTTTCAGGATGTTGCATTTCTTTTATGGCACAATACCTTAATTTAAGTTAAGGCTTATTACTTATTGTTATCAAAAGTCAGTGGTTAGTGGCCGGCCTGTGATTTTGAATCATCAATTTTGCCCAACTATTAAAAAGGTTGGGCAGCCTTGGTGTATTCCCTTGTTATATGTGGAAGCTCATTTCTGAACAAAATGTACAGTATTATATAGATCCTAAAATAGACCCTTCAGAAACACCCGCCGAAACACTATTATTAACACTAACGTCCCCGCTGGCGCTAAGTATACCAAAAGCCTCACATTCCATGCACGACTTGCTGAGTACCGCATTAATTCCAGAGCATTACCTTTGAGTACTGGCTTCTTTTGTCACGGCTTATGTTAATTTTTTGTAATTGAGTGAATTTAGCATCTTGACAATTACTTGGTAAAATGTTATGTGTAAAATTAAGTGCAAACACCACGATGACCTTTGTTTGTTTGACACTAATCGCGTAAGTAACCTGGAGCTAAAGTTTGTAGTCACAT